>JADBJO010013494.1:7500-20000 GCA_016801955.1 Conus betulinus | reverse complement strand
GATTCCGCTCTCATCTACACTCTCTCTTTGTCTGTCTGTCTCGCCTTTTAAGCCTCCCCACACCCCTTTATTCCTTATTCTTTTTACCCCTTCCCTCACTTTCTCCATACCGCATCTGTCCTTATATATCTCTCTTCTCTATTCTTCTCTCTCGCCCTTTTATCCCCCTCCTTTTGCCTTTTATCCCCCTTTTTATTCCTTATTCTTTTTTTTCTCCTACCGCGTCCGTCTTATATCCCTCTTCTCTCGCGCGCTTTCTGTCTTGTCTGTCTCCGTTCTTGTCCCCTCCTCTTCCCTTAGCCCTTTTTTTTTCAGACGCCTCCTTTCCCCTTCCTCTTACTTCTTCCTCCCCACCCCTCTCTTTTCTCCCCTCTCTCTTCCTCCCTCTATATGTTCCCACTCCCTTTAGAGAGCTTGTGTGTGTTAGTGTGTGGACAGGGAGAGAGAGAGAGGAGAGAGGTGTATGTTTTTTAAATTGTAACGGAGCTATTTGATAGTACAAAGTTCCCGAGAAAGCCTTTTCACAGACACAAACTTGAAAAATAAGAAAATTGACCCCTTACCAGCCGCCGTGGCGAAGTGGTTAGCGTCGTGGACTCCCGGCTGGGAGGTCGTGGGTTCGATCTGCCCGGACCGGCTCCCTACCCGGAGTTTGCTACGGGCTCAGTTGGGAAGGACTAGGACCACACAGTGGAGTTTCATCCACTTAATGGATGCGTTTCCGAGAGTGTTGCTCAAATTTCCTGACCAACACTGCAGGTGCCTGTATCTCTCGGGCCTGGTTGACGCCGGGATATATTATGAAAGGAAGCGTAGAGTACAAGCCCTGTCATGTAGTCTCAGACCGAAAAGGAAATTTCGTAGCATCATCTTAATCATCCTCGTCGATCAGCATTAAAAAAAAAAAAAAAGTCTCAAGTTCTGTGGGCCTTCTTGCCCTGCTCTCATGATGACCTCAGTTCGATGTCCTCTCCGTTTGTGGGCCTTAGTTTTGGGTCCGTCGGGTCACCGGTATCTCACCGGCGAGTCCATGGGGGAGGGGGGGACGTGTTGTGGCGCCCTCCGGGGGGAGAGAGCTCACTCACGCCGGCTCCGCGACTAAGCAATTATTGTCGTTAGTGGGGGCTTAGTAGGTGGTGTTCCTGCGTATGTTAGATCAGAACAGGCGCCACTGAACACCGAAAGTGACTCGGCGCAGTGCATGTTTGCACTGTATCCTCTGGTGGTGGGTTGCCTCTTGACATCGGCGGCTCCCTGCGGATTGCCGGTGCCGCGGCTGGGCCGACCAGGCTGTAGCTGTGGACAGGGTTGTCGGAATGAGCGGCGTGGGTGCACTGCCACTGAGGTGGTGCAGAGGTTGGGACAGCAGCCAAATAAAAAAAACCCTCCGTGGGTGTGTGTGTATATATAATATATATATATATAACAAAACTGCTCTCGTGTTTTATAGTGAAGAAATAGGGGAAAGATAAGCATTCATATTTGCAGTGGCAGTTAATACTGCCTAACAGTATGTGTGTGGGAGGGCGAGTGGGGAATAATAAATGTTTTTCAAATGAGTCTTCGGTAAACTTATAGTCTCCAAGAAAGTGACACTCTCTAATGGAAAGGAAATTCACTACATATAAATCCTGGTCAGCTACATATAACCCTGGTCAGCTACCGGTATTTCGAAACGTGATCGTTTCTCTTCAATGACCGCGGAAAGTGGTAACTTAACGCTTCTGCCTTTTCGGTTTTTTAAGAAGAATGCTATCCCAGAAAAAAGGCTGGTGTGCAATACCATAGTATGTTGGTTGAGTTTTCAAAAAACCAACCAAAGGTGCCACCAAGAAGCAAAAGAAAATCATGAAAAAGCAAAACAAGCTACATTTTCTAGTGAAAAGTAGAAAATATGAAAAGATAACCTCTTAAGACACAAGTGCTGAGGGCAGTTCTTGGAATGAATCCGCAAGGGACTAAATTATAATTGACTAATAAATTCCAAGGATAAGTAACCGAGCACCATTCCAGCAACTTACAGAGCAGCTTGGTGTTGCAAAGACTGCAAGTAATATTTAATTATAAAAACAAAACTTGCTCTTGTCTTAAGAGTGAAGAAATAGGGGAGATAAGCTTTCATATCTGCAGTGGCAGTTAATTCTGCCTAACTAACAGTATGTGCTTGGGAGGGTGAGTGGGGAATAATAAATGTTTCTTAAATGAGTCTTCAGCAAGCTTATAGTCTCCAAGGAGGGGGGAAAAAAACAAGTGCAGGTTAACAAGCTCCTTTTTGAGAAAAAAAATATTACTTAAAATACAAATTAACATTTAACTGTAAAATCATTGGCCGAGTTTGTCAAATTATTTATTTACGTTTGAAAACCCAACAAATATTTCTGATAGAAAAAGATACAACATCGCCAGGGAGTAATGAAATAAAACAATCATGAGACGGCCGCTGTAAATCTACCACCATGTTTGTCTTGATCTATTACTTCTTGACCTCATTCGGTTCTGAACAAAGAAAAAATGAAATAGGACCAAAAAAAAGGCTCGTTATTTCCTGCCTCTTTCACAATTCAATAATCAGTAAGTTTGTCAGCACAGCTAATTCTATTTTAAACCGCATTATACATATTATTATTAGAATACTTAAATAGCGCCTGTCCTCGACTAGAAAACCAAGGCTCTAAGCGCTTTACAGTCAACATTCGTTTTTACAACAACGAGCTGCCTACCTGAGGTAGTGCCGACTGAAGAGCTGCCAGCTGGCGCTTCATTCAGTCATTTCCGGTGTCATCCAGTCAATCTCATTCAATGTCGTTCACTCATTTTCCTTACTTCTTCATTCTTTCCATTTCTCACGCAAGGGTGCATGCTATGTGTAACGTGTCATCCATACCAGCGGCCAAAACTGGCCTACTCTTCCGAAAGCTGGTGATGGGATTTTACGTTTGTGTGCAAGATGTTATGCGTGTGTTCACACACGGAAACCTCGGTGTATAGTCTCATTTGAAGGACTGTATGGAAAATGGAGTCCGAACCAATCGTAACTCCGAGGGAAAAAAATCCCCCTGTACCGAAACGGCCCGGCGGAGATTCGACCCCGCAACCTCAGGATCACCTAAGACTGCGAGTCCGGCGTTCTACCACTGCGCTATTCCGGCCCCCTAAATGTCCCTGACACATCTGAAACCACTTTACAGTATCCCATCTTTTCATCAGAATAGGCCATAATAAAGTTCATGTAATAGGATCATCAAACGCCTTTCAAAGTCGATGGACGCTGTAATAGTTTGCTGGTTAACATGAAAAACTGTATTTTGTACAAGTGCCAAAAGAGTAAAAATGTTATCTGTTTCGGGGTAGCCCCGTTTAAATCCCAGCTTGATATTCGCCTTTTACATTATTATAGTCTTCCCAAGTCTACGATCGATTATAAAATTGAGTATCTTACTGCCAATATTAGAGAATGAAATGACCTCTACAAATATTCAGTATTATTACGTACCTTCTCTTAGCGTGGGAGAGTAACAGATTCATACCAATCTATCAGGGCAACATACCTCTGTCTAATAACGTATTCGAAAATATAGTAAAGAAGTCTACCATTTGTACGCGAGGAGCTTTTAAGAGCCTCTTCAGTGAAACCATCAGGGCCCGCTGCTTTACGGTTCTTTGATAACGCCGAGTGCAGACGGAACTTCTCGTGAGACTGAGCGATTCATAAATCCATCAACGAAATGGTTTTCTTTCTAAGTCGCCAAAAACTGCATCACTGAAATCGGCTGATACAGCGTGATCCTGAAAGGGTTCAAAATGCTGAAATCAATCATCAGACCAGAAATTGCCATTTTCGGATGTTTGTTTTGAGTGATACCTTCTCATGTATAGCCAGAATTCTTTTGGCTCATTAAACAGACACGACTAAGTTACCTTACGAATTGTGGTTTTTTAAGCCCTTCTTTACTTTCGAACTGGCATATTCTTAAAAGCTCTGACGTACACTTCTTTGTCATTCTTTTGTCAAGCTGAGCAAAAACGTTCATGTTACAGTGAGCAGTATTTCTGCTCTCAAAACTACATTTTTTACAAAACAGTTCTCCGTGCTACTGGGCATGATCCGTCCTACAGTTTCTTCATACACGATGCCACACTCACGGACACAAATCGTTATCTAAACATAGAGCCTCATCAATATTTACACCAGTCATATCTATTGCCATTTAAAAGTTAATTGGTGGTTTCAGTCGACGTAGTTCATTACACAATTTTGTGCACACTATATACGCCTCATTCAGATACATACCTATCGTCTGTATTGCATCACTCTCAAAACGTTTGGCTGCATATTCATTTCCGATTCCCCTATGACATTCGAGGGAAAATGATCTGATTGATCCTGACCCAGAACATGCAATTCACGTACAATCCTAAACACAACAACAAAAATCTTGTTAGACAAAAGAGCAACACGAGGGCCATGGGCTGCACTGGTTTGTTTTACTTATATGTGAATATCGATCTTCTCTTATCACATCCTATTTGAAACAATCAAATTAAGGGCACATGCACGTGTTCAACAGTGATTTTCCACATGCATTATATATTTGTCCAAAGATTTGCGGCCTACAGTTAACAGCACACCTTTCATGGCAAACACTGATATCGTCCGTTTATGGCGCGAACGAAAAACAGGTCGCCGCAGAGGATTGCCTAAACATTCTTGAGGCCAAATAATGCATCATTCAGTCCTCGAGCATTTGAATACCTTGATCTGATTACCGTACGTAGAAAAGGGAGCCTTCTGGTGGCACGTATACATAAATACATAAAGAACATTTGATCAGCAAGCAAAAACCAAGGTTCATTGTCAAGAAACAGCGCATGCTTTTCCACAATCAACATCGATTGTGTGTATAAAGGGACTTAATTCACTCCTGATCAAATGTGTTATTCCCCCGATTTTCCTCCCCTTGTCTTGCAAAAACTTTACGGGCATGTCTGTGCGAAATCCATGAAACAAAATTAGCTTCACACCATCTTTCTTCGAACGTCTCAACAAGACAGACAAAATTAAAAGATGACATGTTACATTCAAAAGTCATCAAAAAGTAAATATGAACGTAAACCCATTAATGTTCCAAGAAAGGAAGGAAAACTAGCTTTCAGGGATGGTGGGCATGTACAGGACAGATTGAGAGCCGATGGTATACCAACAGGTTTTTGGATTACTTATCTTCGCTACCAGAAAAAAAAAAAAATCGTCATCCTTCTCTCCGTATCACAACACAAAAAATATGGGAAAAACTAAATCAATCCGGAATTGACAAAACTCTCCATTTGCACACCCCAAGTGGACAAAATCGGCTCGGTCTCTATAGTTTCACGCCACAGTATGGACGGTGGTGGTTCCACGTGAAGAGGGGGGGGGGGGGGGGGGGGGGGGGGGGGGGGGGCTGTAGGTATTTCATTCTGTTTTGTAATCCTTAACATTCACCCTCTCTAAAACTCTCTAATAAGGGACCGGCCAAATTTTGTTTTCATTTCTTTCAATGATCTTGAGGCCGAGGATATATTTTCCTGCCCTCAAGAAAGAGATGACATAGGCCCTCCCCAGCTGTGCGAGCTTTTTTCCCTCCGATGGGCTTTTTTTTTTTTTTTTTAAATATTTTTAATGTGGACCTAGCGTCCGTCTCATTTCTCGAAAACTTGGGGAAAAATCCTGGCCAGCAAACGCCTTACTCCATTTAAGGTTTCTTTTAGCCTTTGATTATATTAAATCTTTGGTTTATTAGAAAGAGTAACGAACGACGATTGGGAGCTGTGTGAGTTGATTGGTGCCAGTGCTCCAATCCAGATGTCGACAACCTCCCCTTCCGCTGTTCAGCTCCTGATCAGCTTTCGCCCTCCTGGTTTCTTGGGGAACACGCGAGAGAGAGAGAGAATGCGAGCGAGCGATGGGAGAGGAGAGAGATGGCGCGCGCGGAGGCGCGAGAGCGAGCAATCATAGGTTGTAGTAGGCCCCCCGTTCCCCCCACTGACCCCCCCCCTGCCTCCGTGCCTCGCCGCACCCAGGCCGCGCGTTGCCCCCCTGGTCCCCCACCCAACACCACACCGGCCCTGCTTTTCACGTTGCGCCGCCACTCAGTGCCATCCCTCGCAAATTTGTTGTTCGAATCTACTGCTTGGCCTCGATCAGTACACGTCACCTGGTATCATATTTTGTCCGATTTTGACCCATCATCACCCATTCTCACTCATGGTGGGTCCTTTGTAGTGGTCCACATCGCAGTTTGTCGTTTTGGCTTTCCTGAAAAACGAGACCAACCCCCCACCCTCCTGAGTGAATCGCCAGCCTCACTCCCCCCAGACTGTGAGCCACTGTCCTGGTCTGCCAAGGCTCTTTGGCGTCGCCGAATAGCCGGGAGTCGTTGTTCCCCCCCTCTTCCGTCTCCCCCGCCCCCCCCGCCCGCCCGCCTCCCCGCCCCACCCCCACGCACCGCCCCCCAGCGCGTTCCTTGTTTGCCCCCCCCTGCTTGGCCCTGCCACTGCCCCTTTCCCCTTTTCCCGCCTGCTTCGCTCGATCCCCCTCTTTTCTCTTCTGCCTCCCCCCCCCCCGCTTTCCCTGTTCCCGTGTCGGCGGTGCGCGCGCGCAGCTGGTGGCGGCCCGCGGAATCTGGGCGGCGCGAGCGGCGAGCCCCGCCCCCGCGCGCCGCGCGCGCGCGCGGCGCGCGCCCCCACCACGCGCGTCGCGCGCGCGACAGCGGGAGCCGCACACCAACACGAAAAGCATAAAAAAGATCCCAGCCGGGACGCTACAGCCCTCTCTGCAGAGAACGCCCACCGGAACCTCCCCGCGCTCACAAAAAACCTACGAGCCCCACAAACCCAGCAAAACGCCCAACTAAAACCCCCCCCTGCTATTTCCCCGCTCCAAGTGTCCCCCCTCTTCACACTGGGGCCAGGACTTCCATAATTAGTTCAATTGGTGCACCTACTATCGCCCGTCCCATGGAGCCGGCGGGGGCGGCGCGGGCGCGGCGGGCCAACATGAAGAAAAAAGCCACGAGTCCCCAAAGTACTGAGCACCAAACGAGGCATAGGCGGCGAAAACAAACAAAAAAAAAAAGATACACACCACCGGAAAAACCAGAACGCCCGGGCTGGCAGATGGCACACCCAAAAAACCACGGTACGATGGACACCCTGCCGCTGCGGCTATGATAGTCCCCCCCCAAACAAGCAACACAACAAGACAAACAAAAAAAAAACTCCTCCGGTGCTCCGGTTCCTGGACTCCTGGGAGAAAAAAAACAAAAAATCGTAAAAGCCAGCCCGCCGAATTCTTGCTCCCGCGGGTCCCACCCACTCCCTTCCCGTCAAACCCGACGGCCTCCTTTTTTTTTTTTATCAAACCGATGATGTAGTGTGAAATGTGTGAACAAACCAAGAAACTGAAAAACAAAAAAAAAAACCCAAACACCTGGTGTGTGGAAGAGTGTGTGTGTGTGATAGTGGTGTGTGTGTAAACAAAAACCGATAGCGAAAACAAAAAGTTCAAAAAACAACCCCGCGCACCCCCGCCCGCCGACCACGCAATGTCTCTGTTCTGTCTGTGGTCTGTTCTGTGTGTCGGTTGTCTTGATGTGTGGTTCTGTTTATGCCCTGTGGGTGTGTGATACAGTGTGTGTCGGGTTTCTGTGTTCTGTGTCCTTTGTGTGCCGTGTGTTATGTCTGTCTGTTCTCTGTCTCGCCGTCTGTGTGTCCCCGTCTGCCCCCAGTAGTAAGTCGTGCTGGGCTAGTTTGCCTCCTGTCTGTGTCCTGTGCGTGAGTCCTGCGAGCCTCACTGAGTTCGGTATTCGTAGAACCCAACACACAAATGCCCTGTTCCACACAAAATCCCATAACAAGACACGAAATAGAAGCCTGAAAAGGCACACACCGAAAAACGAAACTTCCTCAAGCCACTCATGCCGGACCCGAAAATTAAGACTCATAGCTTATATTAACACCCACCGAAACATACACCCCATCTCCACACCCCACACCCGCCCCTGAGAGATCACCGCCGTGGCGCATCAGAAGTGACAAAACTGCAAGGAGGGCGAGGGCATTGAGCACGGGACTGACCCCCACGTGAGCCGAGAGGGACTTCCCCCCCGAACACTGAAACGGAGTTATGCACCGAGCCCGTTGCCATACCAAATTCACCAACACAACAGCCCCTTGTAAGCACCCCACTCCCTCAGCCTATATGGATCCTCAAAGTCCGCCATCACGCCGATCTGTTCCCTCTGTATCTCGGCTGCATTCCTGGAGGACCCTCACCTCTATCTATACCCTCTACCCAGTCTTCTCTCATCCATATATACACTCTCACATCATACCCAAAATCTCCCTGTGTGATAAGTGAGAGTAGCCTGCCGGAACGAAAGCCGGTGGGGCAGCCCGCAGTGTATTTTGCTGCATTTGATTCGCGGTGAGACCAGATTCCAAACCACACATCTCCTGCCCTTTAGAAACACTGCTGTTAGCCCCTTTGATTTGACACATAGTCGTGACCCAATACTATGAGAAAAGTGCAAATCAAACCGCAATCTCCCTCTCGTGTAATCGCATACCGCCCGCCGACCCGAACACACCCGCCACGACACCAGCCCGCCGAAAGCCAGACGCCCACACCGCCATGAGACGCGATAAGCTCGCAATAAAAACACGCCCAGCAGGCGCCAAACAGATCCAGACGAGAGCCAGGCCAAGACAGTCGCTGCTAGTCGCTAAGCTGCTCAGATCGCAAGCATCGCTCGCGTGACCCCGCCCGCCGCCAGCCGCCCGCTCGATCGAGTAGCAGCGATCGCTAGCAGCTAGCTCGCATCGACTGTAGATAACGCCACAAGAGCCCCCGCGGCGCGTCGACATAGCGCCCAGCACGCCAGGCCCGAGCTGGAGAGGCAAAATGGAAAACCCCTGGCCCGAGCAGGCAGAAAGTGAGACGGACCCGAAAAAGGACAAAACACCAGGGACGGGCCGAGCCCAACCATCTGCGCAGGAGTGAGCCCGCCACGAGCAGGCGAACGCGCAGCCCGGGGGAGAGAACAACAGAGCCGAAAGCGTCAAAAGACCAAGAGCGACCGCACGGGCCAGCACGATGAAGAGGAACCGGGGTTCACACCCCGCAGAAAGCTGGAAAGGACGAAACCAAGACAAGAGCCCAAAGCAAGGCACCGTAATCAAGCCCATGGACGTCTGATCACCAGGACATCTAAGACAAATTCTGTGAGTTCTCGACCAAATCAGAGCCCACCAAGTCACACATCATAGTATTGGGCCGACACAAGGATCCGTTGTTTACGTGTAATCTAAGGAAAAACTAAAGCTGAGACAGGAGACTGAGAAAAAAGAATTTTTGTTTAGTAACTGCCAACAGTGTCACAGGTTCGAACTTCAATGATTAGTGACAACTGGTATTATTGTAGGTCAAGTAAATCGATGCAAGAACACACTAGTGTATTCAATTATCCCCATGTCATTTAGAGTAAAAAAGTCCAGCGCCCCCACCCAAAACCAACAGAAAGCCAATTAAACGTATGTGCAGAACCAAGACTACATGGAAGGATGCTATGAATCTGCAACAACCCTGTTGAGTTCAAGGGCAACAAGTCCAATTCAACTTGAAACAATGTTTCGTAAGATTGTCGAACAACCAGGGTAAGATACATTTTAAACTACCCATCCCCACTTTGAACTACCAGGGAGTTAGGAATTAGCACGTGCCAATTTTAACTCCAGTTCCCCGGGAGTTAAACAAACCGCTGTGCCAGAATGACCCCTCCCCGCATTCTTCCCACCCCCCTCCCGTTTAAGATTAACCCCAGCTCCCCCACACCCCAAAAAAAAAAAAAAAAACAAATTCAGTGTATCTCTGTCTGCCTGTCTCATCTCTCTCCCTCATCTCTGCTTGTATCTCTGTCTGCCTGTCCTATTTCTCTCTCCCTCTCTCTTGCTTGTATCTCTGTCTGCCGGTCTATTTGTTTTATCTCTCAGTGTCTCTGTCTCTAGTGTCTCCCCCCTCCCCTCTCTCTGTTCTGTCTTTCTGTTTTTCTTTATTTCTTCCATCCCTCCCTCTCTCTCTCTCTCTCTCTCTCTCCTTCTCTCTCTCCCTCTCTCCCTCGCTCCCTCTCTCTCTCTCTCTCTCCCTCTCTCTCTCTCTCTCTCTCTCTCTCTCTCTCTCTGCAATGCTTCTAGTCAGCTTTGTTTACTAGTATTAGCGTTTATCAAAGACAGATTGGATTAATATGGCTTTTATGTTAGCCTAAGATCTTTATCCTTTTTGGCTTTGTTTTTCTTTATGCATATACATAATATACCTACACACATATGCACCACCACACACACACACACACACACCACCACCCACACACACACACACACACATATATATATATATATTTATATTATGAATATTCTATACATATACATCACATAACATATACACGATACACATACAACATATACATATAATTACCATATATATGCTCTGTATTGTATCCAAGGGGCTGTTTTAAGGCGGTGTAAACCACGTTTTAGGGTACATAATAATCTTACTTGTACTCGTATAATATACATTTCATAATCATTTCGTAACACAATCTGAGCCTGCTAACATCGGCGTATATGGGTGCAATTTGGAAAGGAAATCGTTCTATACACAAATTTGTTCGAGCCAATGTATTCTTCAGTTTTATATAGTATTTTAGCTTATTTAGAAATACTTGCAGTTCTGGGTGATTTTCTGTTCTGTTCTACACTGATCTATATAGTAGGTTTTTGGCAAATAATACGATAAAAACAAAAAATAATGGTCTATATGTATAACTTTATCAAATCCAACGATGGTCTAATGGTTCCGTTAATCTGCAAATTCAAATGTACATTCGTCGTACATTTGTTCAACTCATCAAAACCACCAGCGTTTCTTTCCCAAAAAAGGTTGGATGTACCTGTACAATCCCAGAACATATGTTGTTAATACTGTCCTTAACAGAGGTACAGAACGTACAACAACATCGCTGTTCAATACACCCTTTTTTTCAGCACATTAGTCCGAAGACAATCAGTTGTATTTATTCCGTAACTGTAACCGTCTCAATTTTTTTATGTGAGAATTTTACTCAGATAAAGAAAACAGTTTTTCCCGTCCAGTCATTTTTACGTTTAGTTTTGTATCTCCAGCTTCGTTACAGATTTTCAGGTGGTATGACTTATCTATAAAAAATGTCATAGTCTTGAAACCCTTCACAAACTGACGTTAACTTTTTTGTAACTATAACTGCATATTTAAACATTCATTTGTATTTTCAACTTTGATTTTTGTTTTTGTTGGATATGTTCAATTATAGCTGCTCTAATACCAGAAAAAAGTGACAAAATTACTGTTTTACATCATACTTTATTTGTTAAATTGTTCGTAAGAATAAAACTGGCCATTGTCAAGACAAAAAAAGCAAAAAAAAAAAAAAAAAAAAACCAATATATGCCCTTGTGTTGATCCATGCTTTTTTCCCAAAATAGTCTTTTTCCCAACTTGTATTCTGTTTTGTATAAAAGACTGGTTCCGCAAGGAGTTCAATAAGGAGTCTCACCCAGTTCCAAACTTTTGTAGAAAAATTGTTTGTACGCCATAAAATACCTCTGTCCAAAATACATTGATTAACAGAAGGAAGAAAGTATTTCTGGTCCATATTTCTCAATATCGCTTAAAAGTGGAAAGGTTAGATGTTGTAATAGGCTTTCCATTTGTGGGTGTGTAGTCATGAACTTTTTGCAGCCAAACGTCAATTTTAGGGAGGAAGCAAACGTTTTTAATTCTGGTAGTTCCAAGACACCCGTTTGGATACTTTTGTGAGCAGTTTTTTCTATTTATTTTGTCTGGCTTTTTTGATTCCACACAAATTTGTAACAGTAATTTTGTAAAGTCTGAAAAAAAGTGTCAGGTGGGTTAGGTGGTAATATCCCCCAAATGGATGAGTTTTTGATGAAACAAGCGATTTTAAAACTGCCACTCTGCCCAAAGGAGTTAGTTGTCTTCTCACCCAACCTTGAACCAAATGTTTCACGTCCGCTAATTTTTCAGAATAATTAATATCTGCACAGTTTGCAAATCGTTGGTAAACCAGATTCCAAGAATTTGAATTTTTGTGGGTTCCACTCCATACCTAATGGTCCATGTAACGAACAGCAGAATTTTTACAGCTCCCCAACCAAACAGCGCTAGTTTTTCCCGGATTCATATATAACCCCGATATTCGACCAAACATTTCCATACGTTTATACATGTTTCAAATGATTTTCTGTCGCCTGCTAAAAGAAATTCCGTGTCATCTGCATATTGAGAAAGCTTATGTTCGACTGTATCTATAACTATTCCACGTATGTTTCATTTTCCGAATCATTAATGCTAGAATTTCAACACATAATAGGAATAAATATGGCGATAGTGGATCACCTTGTCTGCA
>JADBJO010013493.1:46774-52209 GCA_016801955.1 Conus betulinus | reverse complement strand
GAGGAGAGGGGCCGAGAGAGGCAGAGGAGATAGGTGAGAGAGAGAATGAAATCTGTATTCATCAGGCCAAGGCCTATTTGAAGAGGGGAAACAAAACAAGTGCATAATAACACCTGACATACCACATACAGAAATATACATTCATCGTTTTAGCAATCTGGAGCCGTTTAAACGCTTGATGAATATAAAGTGCTAATTTTCTGACTGTGTAGTGATTCGTATGAGGCAAACCAGAGAGAATAAACGAAAACCATTGAGAGAGAGAGAGAGAGAGAGAGAGGAGAGCGATGAGAGAGAGAGGGAGATAGAGAGGAGAGAGAGAGGGAGAGAGCGGAGAGGAGAGAGGCAGAGAGGGGAGAGAGGACAGGCATGGTACCTTTTTTTTTTTCTTTTGAAATGTCCCGTCTAAGCCTAGCAGCTGGTCACAAATGTGTCCGTCTACATCTCAGTTATTTTTCCGTAATTATTATTATTCATATAACCTTAGTATTTGATCACAAACAAGGAAGGTGACATCAATGAGGAGAGAGAGAGAGAGAGGAGAGAGAGAGAGAGAGAGAGAGAGAGAGAGAGAGATGAGAGAGAGGAGAGAGGAGAGAGAGATCGAGAGAACAGACGCCAGATTCTCTCAAAAAAACTGTTGGCACAGCGACATAAGACTAGGGCTTTCATCGTCCCATGAGGTAAACATCTTATGACACATCGTCGATTGATCGAGGAGATCGACTTGAAAGTCTTTTTTTTTATAGCGTTATTGCACAAGTGTGTTCTAGACAGACTAGACGCTGCATGTCCGACGGACTCCAGAATATAGGCACTGGGCCTTTCTGCTAGGTGACTGCTTTTTAATGAAATCTGTGCGAATGTTATTTGTGGACACAGCTCAACACAGATTTGAAAAAAAAAAGAAGACCGAAAGAAGACAGTTCCGAATTTGCTGTACACATCTTCTATCATAAAGCAGGTGTTACGAAATAATGTGTTTGTCTACGTATATGAAAGACAAGAATAGGTACGTGAGTAAATAAACAAAACAAGGGCCCGAAAACAATTTGACAGATAAAATGAGCAAAACAAAAAGATCATAGATAATCAAGTAAAATAAACAAAATAGATAATGAAAAAAAAGAAATTAACAAATAAATCAATGAATAAATAAATAAAACACATAAATAAATGCATAAATAAAAAAAAATGACTGAATAAACGTAAATAATTCAAGCTTATTTGTTTTGTCAAGTTTGCCTTAGATAATGGTTACTGTTTCTACGTGACTAAAATTCAAATAAATTTCTGCACATGCCCATTTTTGGTTGTTGTGTTGACCGAGTTGTAACTTGAATGTTGATTTTGGAAAAACAAACAAAAAAAAAGTTCTTAAAAAACCCACACAGTTACGACATTTCAGTAAAAATGGCGGCGGACACGACTGGTCGGGTTTCAGAACAATTATTTTTCTTACTTCAATGACAGATTTTCACTGCATATTTCAGCGTATTTCTGGCCACTCGGCATGTTGGTTGTTACTTGTACAGGGAAACGTCTGTTTATGTTAGAGATGCTGGGCAACAGAGACCAGATGCCGCAATCACCCGAATAACTCTGTGGAGCTGAGTAATGCATCTCTCTCTCTCTCTCTCTCTCTCTCTCTCTCTCTCTCTCTCTCTCTCTCTCTCTCTCTCTCTCTCAATGGTTCACATAGATTTTTCAGCAGGAATATAGAGGTCGTTTAAAATACCTCTCCCCGATGAATTTGTTGTGTTTCAATGTCTTTTTTCTTCTGACGTCGCTAGAATGCCAATGCATTGGTTAAAAAAAAAAGTGCTGTCACTCTCTCTTGGTCACTCATCAACACACTGCAACATGTTCGAAGACAGCAATGGGAATTTGGCCCAGGGGAGGAATGTAAACATATTAGAAGCTAATGCCATTTTTGTCTTCTTTCTGTCTGTCCTAGCATGTATAGGTCCTGGGTTCATCTCAACATGGACGCACTGTTGAAGCAAATGTCCGTAGCAAAAGACCTAGGGTAACACCGTTCATGCGTGACCTCATCTCCAGCACTGAGATCCTCATGGCGGATGAAAACTTTGCCCGTTCGTCATGACAGCAACAAATACCTGAGCAAACGCTCCACACACAGGTCTAAATGTCAGTGGTGCAGAAGGTATGATATCTCACAAAAACTCACCGCTGACTGTCAATGCAGAACACAAAGAATAACCAGGAGAAAATGAAGAAGAATCACGAGCACAACAAAACGTGTCCTTGCAACTTCGTGTGTACCACAAGAACCCCCCGGAGGAGAGAGAGAGAGAGAGAGGAGAGAGAGAGAGAGAGAGAGAGAGAGAGAGAGAGAGAGAGAGAGGAGGGGGGGACAAAGCCAGAGGACAGAGGACGAGACAGAAACAGACGCAGAGAGACAGAGCAGGCAGGCAGGCAGAGAAAAAGAGGGAGATTATGATAAACAACAGAAGCCTACAAAAACCATTGGAAAGCTGTAAATCTTTTTTTTTTTTTTTCAGCTCGATATCATTTCGAGAAAGAAGCCGTTATTGTTAGGTAATCTCCAAATAAATGTCGGGTATTAAAAATACTGTATGGCTAAAAAACAGCCAACGATGCTGATGATTGAACACAAGATTATAAACGGAGATAACGCCGCAGCAAGGCATATCTCATCTGTAATAAGCCAGAAAAAAAATTCCGTTGACAATGATAGTATCACAACCGAACGGATATCTCCTGATCCTTCCTCTCCATCCCCACCACCCCCCTACCCCCCAAATACCCCCGATTGCCATCACTACAAAAATCAACACATAAACAGAAATCTCTCCCTCTTTCTCTGTCTCTCTCTGTCTCTCTCTGTCTCTCTCTCTCTCTGTCTGTGTGATTTTTATGTTGAGTTTGAAGAAAGGGTCATAAGAACCACATACCGCGGCTGAAAATACCAGAGATTCTGCTGAAGCTGCTGAAGACGATCGATCGGCTATCCACCCAATCACCATTCCGGCTTCACTGACAGGTCTTCAGTGCATACCTAGAGCTGATTTTCTGGCTACCTGACATGGGGGTCCTTTCTGGTAAAGGGATACCACTTTCTATGTTTTAATGAGACAGGGCGACAGAGAACGGACATCAGATGTAATCACAGGAGCAAGCTCAGTAGTACTCGCTGATGCGTCTCCCCCCCCCCCCCCCCCCCCCCCCCCCCCCCCCCCCCCCCCCCCCCCCCCCCCTCCACCCTCCCCTCCCCCCCACCCTCCCCCCACGCCCCATATGTCTCTCTTTCTTTCTCTCTCTCATTTATATGCCCCTGTACCCAGACCGGCTCCTACCCAGAGTGGGTTGTACGGGTCATTTGGGAAGACTGGGACCACACAGTCAAGTTTCATCCATCTAGGGGATGCGTCTCTGAGCGTGTAGCTCAAATTGCCTTACCAACAATGTTTGTGTCTGTAAGCCTCGGACCTGAATGACGCTGAGATACATTATGAAAGTTAAACAAAGAGGACAGCGCTGCCATGCAGTCTCATGGCAGAATGTACATCCGTAGTATCATCTTCAATTCACCATCCTCTTCATCACCTTCTTCATCATCATCATTATCCTCCTCCTCCTCCTCCTCCTCCTTACCATCTCTCTCTCTCTCCTGTCTGTCTGTCTGTCTGTGTCTGTCTGCCTCTCTCTCTCTCTCTCTCTCTCTCTCTCTCCTCCTCTCTTCTCTCACTCTCTCTCTCTCTCTCTGATCTGGTGGGTGAATGTACACTAAGAAATACAAAGGCCGTAAAGATACCTCTCCACATTGATTTATATTTTGATTGTCTAGGGTTTTTTTTTTCTCGATGTTGCTTGATTTCCAAAGTGTCGAATTAAAATAATATGCTGTCTCTTTTGTACCTCACTCATCGATGCATGGAAATACCTTCAGAAACAGCAATGGAAAATATGACCCAGTGGAGGAAGATATCATATGAAATATTGATTTTGCCGTTTCTTCAAGTAAAAAAGAGCTGTAAATATCCATAAATGTCAGTTGCAGCATCAGTGCACTTTATAAAAACAGGGCAAAGAAACTGCGTGGGGTTCTATGTCTGAAAATAATCAACTCTGCATTATTCATTGACTCTGTTTCAAAATTTTTTTTTTTTTCGGCAGGCAGTAAGTAACGCAAACTTCTCTACCCCAAAGGAGTCTCTCTCTGTCTCTCTCTCTGACTCTGTCTCTGTCTCTATCTCTACTTTTCTCTCTCTTATTCCCTGTTTTTTCTGGTCTCACTGGTCTCTTCTCTGGTGTCTCTCTTCGCTCCTTTCTATCTTTTCTCACTCCCTCCCTCCTCTCTCTCTCTCCTTCTCTCTCTCTCTCTCTCTCCGTTGCCCCCTGTATCTGGCCCCCCACCCTGTCCCCGGGGGGTTCTTCCTGTCTGTGGGATTGTCGGTATCTCTGTCTCGCTCTGGCCCCCCCTCGTCTGTCGCCTAGTCTGTCGTCTCCCTCTGTTCCCCTTCTGTTCTGTCCTTGTCTGTCTGTCAATGAAAGTCGTCTTGACAACTCCAAACATTCTCTTTCAACTCTCTCAGCCACATGAACAATTCAAAAAAAGAAAGAAAAGAAGAAAACTTTGCATAAAACTTCAAGATAAGATCAAAAGCAAAACAAGCACGCATAGAGATGAAGAAAGAAGGTCAAGGAACGGGAAAAAAGAAAGAAAGGAAAAGAAGGAAAGAAGGAAAAAGGAAGAAAGAAAAGAAGGAAGGAAAAAGATAAGAAGAAAGATAAAAGAAGGGAAAAGAGAGAAGAAAAGGGAGAAAGAAAAGAGAAAAGAAAAACGAAGAAAAAGGCTAAAGGCAAGAAAAGACACGGGCAACAGGAAGAAAAGGATAGAAGAAAAGAAGGCGAAGAAAGAAGGGAAAGAAAGAAGAAGAACGAAAGAAAGAAAAAAAAGAACAGATAGCCTAAAGCACAAAACCAGATGTTCGATGTTAAAAGCATACCTTCGCTTGGTTGCTCGCCAACACAAACATATACAGCGCCTGCAAAAAAACTACCCCCCAAACGATTCTCACTTTTATAGGCTTGAGCAACGTCGTTCAGTGGTAATCCTAGCAGGTTATGTTTGTTTTGTTTTGTTTTTATGTTATTTGCTCTGTGTTGTTTTGTTGTTTTCGATTGATCTGTTTTGATCTGTATCTTTTTTGTCTTTTTGTTCATTGTTCTGCTTTGCTTTGTATGTTTCTGTTTTGCTTTGTTTTATATTGTTTGTTTGTTTGTTTTCTTTGGTGTTGTTGGTTTGGGCTTGATTGATTTGTTTTTTTAGTTTGCCTGGGAAGGAAGTGGAGTGGGTCTGTATATGTGGTGTTGAGGGAAAATGGAATGGTATGGGGAGGTAGGAGCGAGATGGAGTCTGCACGTGGGGTTTGCTGCAAGTCTTTCTT
>JADBJO010013493.1:36774-39274 GCA_016801955.1 Conus betulinus | reverse complement strand
AAGGACGCTGTAATAAAATGTTATAACTGTGCAGCAAATCTGAACCAAAACGGTAACGATGCAACAGTCTGGAGACAAATGCAATAAACCTATGAACAATGTATCATTAATTACATTCTTTTAGAGACTTTCTCTGGTCTCCTGTTTAATCAATTGATAACTACGGAACCCAAAAGATACTGAGAATGTAAAACATTTGCAATGGTTTGGTAATGTCTTGTCCCGTCTGAACCTTCCAGCCGCATTAAAGTGTTCTGCATTTAATGCTCTTGAGAATGTGGACAAGCTTAAACTCAAAGAGACCAGTTTAGAATTCAACAAGCCATAAATAAACGATCGACACCATGAACCTACTTTTAAAAAAAAAAATGGAGAGTGGAATGGGAAGCCCTGCTTGGGCATGAAGTAATGCGCAACCTTCCATCCTCCGACCATTAATTTTCTACTGGATGTCAAAGGCGCGCGCGCGCGCGCCGCGCGTGCACACACACACACACACACACACACACACACACACACACACACACACACACACACACACACACACACACACACACACACACACACACACACACACACACACACACACACACACACACATACACACGCGCGCGCGCGCGCACGCACGCACGCAAGCACACACACACACACACACACACACACACACACACACACACACACACACACACACACACACACACACACACACACACACACACACTCACTCACACACACACACGCACTCGCACACCGCATACACTGGCACACACACATGGGCTATATTGGGGCTTTTGTCTGTCTGTCTGATTGCGTGTGTGTCTCAGTCTCTGTCTGTGTGCCTATCTGTCTCTTTGTCTCTCTGTCTGCCTGTCTGCCTGTCTCTGTATCTCTGTCTGTCTGTCTTTCTGTCGGTTTGTCTGCCTGTCTGTCGGTCTCTCTCTGTCTCTGTCTCTTTGTCACTGACTCTCTCTCTCTCTCTGTCTTTTTGTCTTTTTGTCTGTCTGTCTGTCTGTCTGTCTGTCTCTCTCTCTCTCTCTCTGTCTCTCTCTCTCTCTCTCTCCTCTCTCTCTCTCTCTCTCTCTCTCTCTCTCATCTCTCTCTCTCTCTCTCTCTCTCTCTCTCGTCTCTCGTGCGGTTTACTTTCAGAGCTATGCATTTGCTAGTGGTTAAAAGCAGCTCAAATGGATAATCGCAGATTATTGCATAAAGCATGTTAAATGCTGTTGACATTATATATTGAGCGAAGAATAAAAAGCAAATCCTAATGCTGGAAACAGGCTGCATTACTACGGATTTCGTTTTGTATGGTTCATTCGATGTGTTAGAGATGTAAAACGTTTCATTCTTGCTTTACGTGAAGGATTGATTTAATTGATTATAGACGGTAACATTTGTGAGTTCCACGCTGAAAATAGTGACAGACTCGATTTAATTAGAATAAGCGAAATTCTACATTGCAACACACAACATTCTTCATACCATGTATCTCTGTCACCTATCCATCTATCTATCTATCTATCTATCTATCTATCTATCTATCTCTATCTATCTATCTATCTATCTGTCTGTTTACCTACATTTCAGACAGTTTAAGGTTTTTTGTGTCCATGTCTTCAATTAATGACTTTTTTTAAAAACACGAGAATGCCTATATAGCATAATTACGCCCCAGAATGTCCGCCTAGTACTTTGCTATCTTATATGCAAACATACTCTCTATAAAAACCAAACCAACTAAACCAAATCTCTCTCTCATCTCTCCTCTCCCCCCACTCTCTCTCTCTCTCTCTCTCTCTTCTCCTCTCTCCTCTCTCTCTCACCCTCTCCTCTCTCTCTCCTCTCTCTCTCTCCCCCAGTTTGTTTATCTCTCCCCTCTTTCTCCCTCTCTCTCCCAGTAAGAGTCTCCCCGCTCTCGCATCCGGTCTTTGTTATTTAGCTACTCTACCATACAGTTTCTCAACACCCTTTCTCTTTCCATTGATTTAACAGACAAGGTACCCTAAGAGCACCTATACCATTTTCCTTTCCTTCACTGACCCCAGTTTTGCCTGGCTGTCCAGACAGCGATGAGAGGGTTGTCTCCCATCAGATCGAACCCTCCATTGATGGCATCGACGTCGCTGATGGAAATGGGTACAGAACCAACACGATTCCTCTTCCACACCGAGGGCTTTGGACGTGTGGCGTTGTAGCTAGCTGCTTCCTAGGTCCAGGGTGATGTCGCTGTAGTGAGAATGGCACCAGCTGAAACAGTTTGCCGTAGTTGATAAATGTTTTGAGTGAGACAGTTGAATACGGTTATTTCATGCAGAAACGTAATCGATACTCCCCTGCTCCATACTCCCCTAACTCAATACTCCCGTTTACTTGTTGCTGCTTAATACCTATCAAGCCCGAAAGTCCCCCTGTCCAATGGTCCCCTTGCTTGACGTTCCCCCTGTCTAGTGCCCCACCGTGCACAACAGAAAGAAGCTTT
The DNA here is from genome assembly GCA_016801955.1 of Conus betulinus. Lineage (NCBI taxonomy): Eukaryota > Metazoa > Mollusca > Gastropoda > Neogastropoda > Conidae > Conus > Conus betulinus. The sequence goes on along the minus strand of JADBJO010013493.1, from coordinate 36,798 downwards.
CGTTCTGTGAGGAAGGAAAGGGAA
>JADBJO010013493.1:10000-12500 GCA_016801955.1 Conus betulinus | reverse complement strand
CACTTCCCTGACTGCGGTCAGCTGCAGATTTTAATCATTGCTGCCTGTGCTTTTAATTCTTCTCCTTTTATTCCCTTCCAATTGAAGATTAAAAAAAAAAATGATTTAAAGCAGTCATGGAATGAACGTGATCGGGGCTGTCTGTAATGGGGTAGCCTGACAGACGCTCAAAAAATTGATGGGACGTTCCCTGCGGATTGCTGGTCTTTGGACAGCAAAAACACACGCTTTATGGTGACTGTTATTAGAGGAGCTAGTGACAGCAGTGTGAAACTACTACCACTGAGATTGTTGTGAGTGTGAAGCAGGGCACACACACACACACACACACACACACACACACACACACACACACACACACACACACACACACACACACACACACACATGCACGTACGCACGCACGCACGCACTCTGGAATCCATAGCGTAAGAATCATATATGCAAAAAGAGAGAAATCGGTCAATTCGGCGTTTCAACCAATCAATTAGTCGATGCAGACATTTGCAGTAACAAAGTACTATCGGGTAGGATCTCTGTTTATCAATCACTCTATCTGTCTGTATGTTTGTCTGTCTGTCTGACTGTCTTTCTGTCTGTCTGTCTGTCTATTCCTCCATCTGGGTGTCTCTTAGTCTATCTTTCTGTCTGTCCACTTGTCTTTTATTACATCCACCTTGTTAATATCGGGGGTTGGGAACGGAGTGGGGTGGGGAAGAGGGGGTGGGGGGGTTAGGAACCAGGGAACTTGCACTGTGGATGCACACAAGTGTCACCACTCTCCCTCGGAAATGGGCAACGCCATTCACTCCGACCCATGCCCACATTCTCCCCATGGTCCGGGGAGATGGTGGTGTGTGTGTGTGTGTGTGTGTGTGTGTGTGTGTGTGTGTGTGTGTGTGTGTGCATGCGTGCGCGCACGCGTGTGTGTGTGTGTGTGTTGTGTGTGTGTGCTTACGTGCGTGTGTGTGTGTGTGTGGTGTGTGTGTGTGTGTGTGTGTTGTCTGTGTGTGTGTGTGCGTGTGTGTGCGTGTTGTCTGCATGTGTGTTGTGTGTGTGTGTGTGTGTGTGTGTGTGTGTGTGTGTGTGTGTGTGTGTGTGTGTGTGTGTGTGTGTGTGTGTGTGTGTGTGTGTGTGTGTGTGTGTGTGTGTGTGTGTGTGTGTGTGTGTGTGTGTGTGTGTGTGGATGGCGGAGGAGGGTGAGGACGGGGGAGTCAGATGGTGTTAAGGAGTGGGGTGATCTTGGGTGGGCAAAAAGTAAATCACTGTCCTGACGAAAAGACGGACGCTCGGCGTGGCTTCACTCTCGCCATGTTCAAGTCATTACCCTCAGGAGAACGACAGGCCTGGATGAGATTGAGCGAAGAGCTGGTAGGTGGGGGGAGGGGGGAGAGGAGGGAAGAAGGATGGGGGTAGAAGGGAAGGGGTACCCATGGAGTGGGCAGCGGAGTAAGGAAGCTGTGCGTGATATAGTGGCAGGGGAGGGAGGGGTGGTGGTGAGTGAGAGCCCAGGGTAAGGACTTGCGGTGGTCAAGTGTAATCGTGGCCGCTCTGAAGTTTGTCGAGACAAGATCACCACACAAGCCTTTAAATTCCAAACTCATCGCAACTTTTGACTCTCTCTCTCTCTCTCTCTCTCTCTCTCTCTCTCTCTCTCTCCTCCGTTTTTCTCCATCTCTCTCTCTCTCTCTCTCTCTCTCTCTCTCCTCTCTCTCTCTCTCTCTCTCTCCTCTCTCTCTCTCTCTCTGCCTCTGTCTTTCTCTCTCTCTCTCTCTCTCTCTCTCTCTCTATCTATCTATCTATCTATCTATCTATCTATCTATCTCTGTCTCTCTCTGTTGTTGTTATTGTTTTGTGTGCGTGCATGCACGCGCGCGCGCGCGCGTGTGTGTGTATTTGTGTGTGTGTGTGTGTGTGTGTGCGTGCGTGCGTACGTGCGCGAGCGTGCGCGCATGGGGGGGGGGGGGGGGGGTCTGAAGAATGTCGGGAGGTGAGAGTTACAGAGAGGGTGGATATGCACACACCTGTGTGCGTGACTGTTGTGCAAGTGCCTGCATGTGCTTGTGTCTATGTCTGCGATTGTCTTGTGTGATACCAACGCCCATGCACAGCGAGGTACGGCACAGGAACGAACATCAGGGTCAGGGCGGTTTCAGGGATGGGGTATCAAGGGCACGCCACCTTTGGCGCGATGAAAAAAAAGAACCCACACCGTCTGTGTGTACATCTCATCTCTTGATGTGACCACTCCAGAATCAGGGCCCTTTCAGGGACAGGCGCCCTTGAAACTTTGTGACCTCAGATCCTGACCTCAGCATTGGAGAAATCACCATCTTCAGCGTCGCTCTTCCCCTTAAGCGTCAGTGACAAGATAGCAACATTTTCATGGCAGTATGCTGAGGAATTAAAAAGAGTTAGATGGGATCTTTTAAATAAAAAAAAAGAAGAAGGACAGAAAAAGTAGAGTTGTATTGCGAATTGTGTGCACCTTAGTGTTTGT
>JADBJO010013492.1:35000-52211 GCA_016801955.1 Conus betulinus | reverse complement strand
AGAGGAGAGGAGAGGAGATAGTGTGGGGATTTCTGTTTGTCTCTCTCTTTCTCTCTCTCTCTCTCCCTCTTCTCTTCTCTCTCATCTCTCTCTCGTCTTTCCTTCCTCTTTCTCTTGAAGTGTAATTTTGTTTATGGTTTTCTCAGCCGGCCTTATTCTGCTCTGCAAAGCGACACGCGTTGTTCCTGCACCACACATCTCTCTTGATGATGATGTCTCGTGCATTCGTTTGTAGAGGCTGAAACAGACTGCAGTGTTGTTAAGAACAAAGCCAAATAGGAAGGAAAAATAACGAGTTCTATCAAAGATTATTCAATGCACAGTCTGTGACAGAACAAACGCACACACTAACACACGTGAGAAATGCACAAACTCGCACACTTACAAAAAACAAAATGCACAGATTGCTTACCAAAACACATGGACAGAGTAACACACCTCAAAGATGCACAAACTAGCACATATAAAAAAATGCACGCACTTAAAAATGCACAAAAACTAACACACACACACACACTTAGAAATGCACAAATACACTTAAAATGCACACACTGACACATTTGAAAATGTACAAACTAACATACTTAAAAATGCGCACACTTAGAAATACACATACTTAAAAACGCACACACTAACACACTTAAAAGCGCACAAACTAACATACTTGAAAACGTACAAACTAACTCGCTTAAAAATGCACAAAGTAACACACTAAAAAAAAAGATTGACAGAGTAACACACTTAAAAATACTCAAATTAACACACTTAGAAATGCACAAACGCACTTAAAAAATGCACACACTAAACACGCTTGGAAATGTACAACATAACACGCTTAAAAAATGCGCACACTTAAAACTACACACACCTAAAAATGCACAAAACTAACACACTTAAAAGCGCACAAACTAATATACTCGAAAATGCACAAACTATACACTTAAAAAGGCACAAACTAACATTCTGAAAAAAAAGGGACATAGCAACGCACTTAAAAATGCGCAAACTAACACACTTAAACATGCACAAACACAGTTAGAAATGCGCACACTAACACACTGAAAATGTACAACTAACACACTTAAAAATGTGCTCACTTAAAAATACACACACTTCGAAATACACAAACTAACACAATTAAAAGCGCACAAACTAACATACTTGAAAATGTACAAACTAACACACTTAAAAATGCCCAAAACTAACACACTAAAAAATGGACATAGTAACACACTTAAAATGCACAAACAAACACTTAAAAATGCATGCACAAGCACTGTTAAAAAAAAAATGCACACACACTAACACACTTGAAAATTAATACACTCAAAAGCGCTAAACTAACATTCTTGAAAATGTACAAATTAACATACTTAAAAATGCACAAACTAACACACTAAAAAAGATGGAGATACTAACACACTCAAAAATGCACAAACTAACACACTTTTTTAAAAATGCACAAACTAACACAGTCTTAAAAAAAAAAAAAAAAACGCACAAACTAACACACTTTTTTGGTCCTCCAACCTCTATTACAACCGTTTTCTTTTTCCTCGCTTTTGTTTTTTTTTTGTTTTTGTTTTTGTTTTTTTTCAGAGTGGTGCCCCCATCCTCCAATTTCTTCCCACCTTTCTTTTCTTTTCTTTTCTTTTCTTTCTTTTTCTTTTCTTTTCTTTTCTTTTCTTTTTTTTTTTTTTTTTTTTTTTTTTTTTTTTTTTCCTCCTCCTCTTTCTTTCTCCGTACCCCGTCAGCTCTCACGCGTCGTGCAGATCTGTTGATTCCATTACCGATGGACTTCCTAATGCGAACACTAACACACTTTAAAATGCACAGAGAGGCCTACACTTTCAAAAACATGAAAGATGCACAAACACAGTTAAAAAAAAAAAAAAAAAAAAAAAAACTAATACATTCCGCATGGCTGTCCGCCGGACGACGTGTCATGTTACACACTATGCACGCATCATACCCCCGCAGTATGCAGAGGATTTGGTTATCGAGGGCGTTCTTGACTAATTAATGAACTGTTCGATGGCGAACCTAGTTCATCTTGTTCACGAATTCGGCGAACCTTGTGTTTGTTGTTAACTACCCCTATCTTAAGGTGGCCAATCCAAGATCATCGAAATTCGCAAATCCTTCCGATCCTTTGTTTTATGGAGCAAAATTTAAAAAAAAAAAAAGAAGAAGAAGAAAGAAAGAAAGAAAGAAGAAAGAAAAAAGACCGCTCTCCTGTGCAAAGAGATCAGTTTGTGACCACTTGTTGACAAAACTCTCGGGTGATGGAAATCAGTTCGTGGTCGGTTGACCTACATTTCCATTCTTGATTCGTTACGTCAGCATTTTCATTCGGTACGGCCCGAAATATTCAAGTTTACGATGCTTTGGAAATACTCTCTATTTCGGACAAACAGACTGCAAAAATGGACTTCGCAGGTTATTCAGAAACTGTTCCAAGTTGAGAAGGCTTTAACAGGGTATCTCGACCGAGCATTAACGAACAGTGTTTTGCGGGCCGTTTCTTTCTTGAGAGAGAAAGACCGTTCATCGGAGAACCAGTCTTTAGTTCATCGCGTATCTCTGTGATACATATCGGTGAATTGCGGGGTTAATTCATGGGGGGGGGGGGGGGGGGGGGGGGGGGGGGGGGGGGGGGGTGGGGGGGGGGGGGATCTATGGCTCGTCGCCACCGAGATTCGTGAAACCAGTGGCTTGTTGAACGACCTAAACGCTTTGCTTTGTAACCAGTCGATAAAATGCTGACCTGTTTTGTTCATGCCATCATCACACGTGATATGAGGGCAAATCATAGGAACATGCTCTCTTCGAAAGGTCGTGTCTATGACTATTGTTTCTGTGATCGAAACAATCATTTCTCTGATGACAATAGCTATGTTCTCTGGTTTTGACGCAGTAAAGGCATAAGGGTAACGGGTCCGAAAACGGAGAAAGGGGATGAACAGGATCTGACCCTCGTAAGCCGTAGACGGAGAAAAAATGTTAATTTAACTATGGCAGCAATTGCCGGCAATTGCCGGCGTCGGTATTCTGCGCACTGGCCAAGCAGTCTGCGCAGTGAAAATAGTTCGATGAAAACATTATCTGTGTTTATGAGTCGTAACTGTTATGTGTTCATGACTCATACATTTCTGTTTTCGTGAGACGTGATTACTGTTTTTCATTAACTAGCTTCATCTTTTTTTTTTTTAACATGTCAAAAATTATCTGTCTTTTTGTGAGTGGGAGGGACCTTTTATTAACGATAATTGCATGTTATCGTTGCCTCTGACCTAAAGGCAAGGAAAACGGGTAATTATTATGCAGCCAAACACTGCGTTAAACTATACTGCTGGGAAGCAGTGATCGTCAGCACTGTGTGAGAGAAACGACTACTTTCAGGAAGACATTAGTCAGTATGGGCTTTGTTACGCTTATGTAAGCTACCATAAATAGCTCGGAAACATGAAACACCAGGCTGTTTCAGTACTGATGATAATCAATGATAATTGTTAATGAAAGAATCAGTTAAAAAAAAAAAAAGAAACAAACAACTACTACTTCTACTGATGATGATTCATTTTCATTATTAGTCATCCCTAATACTTGGATAACTTGGTGTTCATGATCACAATTGGTATTATAAAAGTAAATGAATGAATGAATGAATGAATCGATCCATAAGGCTGATGGTCGGGTGGATCATATGATTTCTGACCAGTGACAATCCCTCCACTCCACCCTCATTCCCGCCCCTCCTGTCACCACACGCCCCACTCCCACCAACTCCTTGAACTGCCCGTTCCCCCCCCCCCCCCCCCCCCCCCCCCCCCCCCCCCCCCACACCCCCTTTCCTGCACGTCTGGTCGGCATGTTTTTGACAGTTTGGAGTCAGATGACCACGTGAGAAGTGTGACGTCGACATTAAGATGCCATTGCATTACAGTATGTTGGGAGGTGGGGAGGGATGGGGGGGGGGGGGGGGGGGGGGGGGGGGGATAGTCCAAAAAAAAAAAAAAGGAAAATAAAAATAGCGTTCGGCTGCGGGGCCAGCGGTTGTGTGTTCGAACCTCTCGTAGGAATGGATTTTTTTTTTTTTTTTTTTTTTTGCTTGAAAACCCTGTGTCCAACCAGTAATAGATGGAAACCTGATTCACTTCAGGCAAGGTAAGGTGGCGGAAGGAGGCAGTTGAGCTCTCCGCCTTCCGTAATGTCATGCCCCTAGACTCTGCGACTCTGTAACACTGAACTCCCCCGACGGCCGTCAAGTTCATCAAAGCATGATTTTTTTTTTTTTTTTTTTTTTTTGCATTGAATGTTTTAGTTCGTCGAAGATAGTAAGGATCTATATGTCTGTGGGCCCTACTCTCTGAATCAAAGCTCGGAATCGTTCCTTTGTCAATGCAGAGACGTTACATTTGGTCATATACTGCAGTCTGGAACCCCTCAGGGAAAAAGTCATTTCTGTTAAAAGTGTGTGTGTGTGTGTGTGTGTGTGTGTGTGTGTGTGTGTGTGTGTGTGTGTGTGCGTGCGTGCGTGTGTGTGTGTGTGTGTGTGTGTGGTGTGTGTGTGTGTGTGCGCGCGCGCGCGCGCGCGTTTGTGTGTGTGTATGTGTGTGTGTGTGTGTGTGTGTGTGTGTGTGTGTGTGTCACACTGTCACTTTTGCACACACGCATTCATGACGGCATTTACCCCATACGCACACGCAATTCCTCCAATCAACCAAAAAGGCCACTACCGAATGTGTTTTTTTTTTCTCCCCCTCTTCTTCGGGGAAAGCACTTTACAAAAATGAATCGAACAATTAATAAACAGATTCTATACATGTATCTCTCTTTCTCTTCACACTGAGAGATAAATCAGGTTACCAATTGAAATCAATAAATGCTTACAAGTTTCTTCCTTCTTGCCGAAGAAAGAAACATTCACAACCTGCAATACTATAAAAGTCATGGCCTTCACGTAACATTGGCCCAAGATCCAGACCAGGATAATGAATGATTCCTATAATTATGATGCCATACCTGCATCAGAGATACGACTCGCTTCATAATGTCATGATGCTCTGTCTGTATGAGAAAATGTTCTGTGTCCTTGGATTCTCCTGTCACTGGGGAATGATGAGATCCAACTCCTCTACCTGGAGTCTTTAATTGCTGGGGCTGAACTGCCGGTGTGTTCCCCACACCATGGCCACCGTTAACCTCCCGTCTCAGAGGAGGAATAGCTGACGGGGGGGAAGGGTGAAGGGTGAAGGGCTGAAACACGAATAAGGTTCGTGTAAGTAAGCTGCTTCCCAATTCAACATATGAATTCTTTCTTTCTTCTTTTCTCACGGATTTCCCCTGTAGCTTTCCCCAACTATCTATGGCTCACCTGGAAATGACTGGTCAGCGGTGAGGACCCCTTTGACTAACGTCCTGACAGGTTCGAGTCTCTAGGCCATCTGCTGGGCTGAAAAACTGACTCTTTCCTCCCTCCTCCTAGTGAGTTCATACTCTGTGTTCAAAACACATGACCAGCACTTTACCAGCCCTTATTAAACTATCTCCCCCAGGTCACTTTCACCCAATGACCACACCATTGTTTATTACAATGAGTGATCCTCACAATTATTGGGGACGTCCGCTACACTAGTCAAGCCACAAGCATATTCTTCCCTTTTTAGTTGTGGCGTGGGGAAAATGATTCATATCACTAGACTGGCATGTGATGGAGCGTCACATGCCTTGATGTGAGGCTACGTCACATGACAGTGAACGTGTGTGTGTGTGTGTGGTGTGTGTGTGTGTGTGTGTGTGTGTGTGTGTGTGTGTGTGTGTGTGCGTGCGTGCGCTCGAACGCAGTGAAGTGAAACAAATTCATTACCAGTAAGCAAATAAAAAAAAAAGCAAGCACACACACACACACACACACACACACACACACACCACACACACACACACACTCTCTCATCTCTCTCTCTCTCTCTCTCTCTCTCTCACACACACACACACACACACACACACACAACACACACAACACACGCACACACACACACACCACACCACTCTCCTCTCTCTCTCTCTCTCGCTCTCTCTCTCTCTCTCTCTCTCTCTCTCTCTCTCCTCACACACACACACACACACACACACACACACACACACACACCACACACACACACACACACACACACCACACACACACACACACACACACACATGTCCCCGTCTCCCTTACCCTCTTTTCTCCCTCTCCACCAAAACCTCCCAAACCTTTTCAATGTCAGAGGAAAAAAAGGCGGGGGGGGGGGGGGGGGGGGGGGGGGGGGGGGGAGTAGGAGAATAGACTAAGAACACGTGGGACCGAGTGAGGGTGATAAACACACCGGGAGAATTACGAAAAGGAGGAAGTAGACGGGGCGTGCTTGAAAAACCCAAAGAGGGGGCGAGAAATGAAAAGCATATTAATGAGGGACGCCTAATTCCCACACCGGCCCATAAAGATGGCTAGATGGCGCCCACCCGCTCCCTGAACAGAAAGCTCGCATGACCCCCCCCCCCCCCCCCCTTTGATGATTAGGTGGCGCTGCCTAGCCGTGAGGTTTCTTGTGGGCATGCGTTTATATCTCTATGTCCACATGTCTTCCTCATAAAACAGAATTAAAAAAAAAATGGAGTGAAAGAATTTTTCTTTTTTTCTCAAGGGGGGAAAAGGTTTGGAATTTTGTATGTATTCGTGCGCGTCTCCCACTTTTGTAGCAGGAGGAGGGGGTGGAAATAAACTGGTTGGAAATTTTGTATGTATTCGTGCGCGTTCTCCCCTTTTTATTGGTAGCAGGAGGATGGTTTGAGGGACGCGTGACAATGGTTTGAAATAAACTGAAGTTGCTTTTGTTTTTTTTTTTTTTTTGTTTTGGGGGGGGGGGGGGGGGGGGGGGATTTTTTTTGTTTTTTTGTTTTTTTTCGTCGTCTTTTTTCACTTCATTGAACCCGAGGAGGTATAATGAATATATAGGGAGAGGCTTTCGTTTGAGCAAAGACCTGCGAATTGTAAACTGCATCAAAATGAACATGAACGTAACGAAGAATGACATATAAATCAAAAGAATTTCGCTCTGCACTTTGCTGTATAGTCATTTCTGCTTTTCTCAGTTATTGCAAATAACGATTGTGTTCTCACCGGTGACGTTTGGTCGGTTGTGTTTACAAGATTATGAAAGGGGAAAAAAAAAAAAAAAAAAAAAAACTCTCGCGACCGATTGAAATCAGTTCAGTGGAAAGACAAATTGTGGGTAGAGGAGAAAACCGATTAAGTATTGGTGCGGATCGGTGGTGTGGGGCTGTAGTGTGTATCAGTGGTGCGGATCTCTATGGGGATCTGTGGTGTAGATCTGTTATGTGGATCTATGAAGCGGATCTATGGTGTGGATCCTGATCAAAGTACAGATCCGGGATCCACCAGCAAAACTGCACACAAGCTTTGAACCCATATTCTTGACTTCAAGAGGGCCTTCAACACAATGTTCCCGGGAAGATAAAGGGGAGATACGCTGTTGTCTGGAAGATAAGGGGACATTATCGTGTAGCTTTGAGGCGTGTCAACGCCATACAGCAACTCTGTGAAAACACAGCCTGTCATATCATTCACTACTCTAGCGTGTCACACACAGATACCGGAGTCCGACAAGGGTTGTTGTTGTTGCTGCCATCCATGATAGAATTCCTGTCTGTGATGGACATGGTCATGAAGACAATGCACCACCAACCACGAGGTTTGACGATGAACCCCAGTAAAGAAGCTGAAAGACCTGAACTTCGCAGATGATTATCATCCTACTGGCGAGCTCCTTTCAGCACGTCCAGAACGTCAACGTGGACTTGGATTGGTCACGCCCCGGCCTAGGGATCCAAACAACATTGCACAACACAGCGCTGGACTGGAACCCGCCCTGACAGAACGAGAGAGGACAACCGGTACAACGGCATGGCGAAGGACCCTGGAAAGCGAGCTGAAAACGACCGGAACGTCCTCAGGGGAGGCAAACCGGACAGCCCAAGATCGATCGGGATGGAGATCTGCAGTGAAGGCTCTACGTGTCGGTGAGAGAGAGAGAGAGAAAAGAGGAGTTGATCAAGTCAGGGAAACTCACTGAACCAGTTTTTCCGCTAAAGTTGGTGGCGAAAGGAAAAAAAAACGGCCCAAGGGCAAACCTGTAACATGTTGGCAGTGGATCTGTGACGCTGGCATCAAAGAGCGGATACAGGGACCCCCCTTCCGCCCCCCCCCTGCCCCCAACCCCCACCCTCCCCACCATACACACACACACATACACACCTTGTTTCAGATCTTTTGCTTCCCCTGAGTGCCATCGTCATGATCGGGTTTTATTGTCTATTTTTGTTCTGATTTCTTCAGTTCTTCATTTTGGTTTGTTTGTTTTGTTGTTGTTGTTGTTGTTGTTGCTGTTTGTTGTTGTTGTTGTTGTTGTCCCATCTTTCGTGCCAGCTCAGTGGCACTGCACCCAGCCGTTCATTCCGAACTCGTCCAAGGGCGTAGACGTGGAGAGGAATTCGAAACCGAGATCACCATGAAAGCAGGACATGAAAGAGTTATCATCAATGTTATCATCATTTGTATTATTGTCATATAGTTGTTATTGTGATCTCTCTGGGGGAATACTATTGTTATTGTAAACATTGTTTTTTTTTTTCTTTTTCTTTTTCTTACCCTTTTTTTCATCCAATCGTGTTGAAATTTTCAGGAAAGTTGCAGGGCATTGTGGGCATGCGCAAATGGCAATTTTTAAACGAATTGACCGTTTTTTTGTTGTGGTTTTTTTTGCCGAGATATGGCCAAAAAAAATGGCCAAAACGGCCAAATTTGAAATTTGAATAACTCAGAAACGGTTGGACAGATCGTAATGATATTCAGAACACTTACATAACACTATATTTGCAAGATGTACGTTATAATAACGAACCGGAAGTACAAACCGGAAGTGCCTGACAGTGTCACTGGTCAATTTCAGTTTTTTCACGGAAGAGCAAAAACTGGAAATGACGTCACAAAAACTAATCTACGGAAAATGTTTCTGTAGCTATGGCCCCAGTGCCGAAAGGAGTTTGGTATTGATATCTTAAAGGGTTTGGGCAGTTATTTAAATTTATGCAAATTTAGGTACGCTCTAAAGGCGAAATTTGAATATTTAATAGCTCAAAGAGTAACAAAGTAACAGAAACCAATCTCTGTTGCAAAACACTTCGACAGTAAAAAAAAAACAAAAAAAAAAAACGTCAAAAAAAACGTTATTTTTCAAATATGCATCAATCTTAACCAAAACTTGCTGATTAGATGTTACTTTGAACGCTGAACATGAATATTTAAGTTTACGAGTGCAATTTTGATATCCGACATCTAAAAAACCGTTAAAAACCGTTATTTTGCAAATAAGAATCAATTGTGACCAAAATTGGTGGCTAGATGTAACTTTGAGCGCTGAACATGAAAACATTAAGTTCATACAGTAAAATTTCACATTTGACAGTTAAAAACCGTTATTTGATAAATATGCATCAACGTTTACCAGTAATGGTGGATAGATGTAATTTTCAACGGTGAACATAGATAGGCAAGTTTCATAAAGTGATTTGAAGGGGGAATTCCCATGTTTGCTCTAAGGCAAACAAACATAAGGCCTCTGGGGGAATACTATTGTTTATTGTGAAATTTGTCTTTTTTGTTTTTCTTTCTCTTCCTTCCCTTTTTTCATCCAAACGTGTTGAAATTTTCGGGAAAGTTGCAGGGCATTGTGGGCATGTGCAAATGGCAATTTTTTAATGAATTGACCGTTTTTTTGGCCGAGATATGGCCAAAAAACGGCCAAAACGGCCAATTGGAAACTTGAATAACTCCGAAACGTTGGACAGACAGGAATGATATTCAGAACACTTACATAACATTATATTTGCAACATATACGTTATAATACGAACCGGAAGTGCAAACCATAAGTGCGCGCGCGCGCGCGCGCGTGTATGTGTGTGTGTAAGGGGGAATCATCCCATGTTTGCTCTAAGGCAACATAAGCCCTCTGTCAGTAGTAGTAATAGTAGTAGTAGTTTCATTATTATTAGTTTTGTTTTTATCATTATTGTTGTTGTTGTTCCTTTTTATCATTATAGTTGTGTGGTTGTTAGGCCCTATAACAGGTTTCCGCCACCTCTTCACACCCTTTTTCTCCTCCCCTCATCTTTGGAAAGAAAAAAAGGGAGGGAGGGGGGGGGGGGGGGGGGAGGGCGGGAGGTTCCCTGGAGAGGAAATATTTATTTCAAAGTTGGAGATGCTGCCTTTGGCATGAGAGTGTTTCCTAAGACAAGAGCTGTCGCCCAAGCAGCAAAAGCAGAGCGACAGTCACGAAGAAACAGTAGGCACTGACTGCCCCGCGCGTCGTCCTTTCAGCGGAGCGAGCGGCAACTGCCTGTGAAACTGATCGCCGCCGTTCGTCAATGAGGTCTGCACCGGGCGCTTGGGGGAAAAATAACAAGTGTCCGTTGAAGCGTTGATGTGGGGTTTAAACAGGTGCGAGAGGGAAATGGCGGAGGAAAGAGGGGGAGGAGGAGGGGACATGGTTGGGGGGCGGGGGGAGAGTGAGGGGGGTGGGGGTGGGGATGTCGAATACAATTGGGTTTGGCTCTGTTTCCTCCTTCCACTGCTCCGCGTTGTTCTTTCCCTAGATTGTTTTCTCTTCCTTGTTCTTTTTCTTCTTCTCGTCGTTGTCTAGCTGTAATTGTTGTTCATCATCATCATCATCTCCTTTCTTTCTTACTTTATTTCTTCTTTTCTTACTTCTTCTTCTTCTTCTTCTTCTTCTTCTTCTTCTTCTATTGTCATGGTTATTTTCTCTTGGTGCGAAGGATCCCTCTCTCTCTCACTCTCCTCTCTCTCTCTCTCTCTCTCTCTCCTCTCTCTCTCTCTCCTGTGTCTCTCGTGTGTGTGTGTGTTGTGTGTGTGTGTGTGTGTGTGTGTGTGTGTGTGTGAATGAAATGATGCAGTAGTTCATTTGTTTGCCATGAAAAAATTCCTTGGGAGTTTCATTCCTAACACTCTTAATGATTCAATACATGGCGACACAAATAGATACCCAATTTGTTGTTAAACTCTATGATCAGATGCATTCATTACTGGCTAAAACTTACACGAATGCAAGAGTGAAGGATGTCTGAAAAAAAGCTTGTAAATATGTTACATGATTTAGATGAAACGTGTAGAATAAACTGGATAACACCAAGGTTAAAAAAGTTAAACTCAATCAACTTGGGTTTGGGTGTGTGTGTGGCTCAGTCAGGGTATGGGGACATGATCATTATTTTACGTATGCTGCGTCCAAGATTGATTGACTGCAGGTGGCAACTGTGCAATGCTCATATTCAGGATAGTACCCAGTTTGATTTGTATAGGTAATTCAGTTTGTTTCACTGTGTTCCAGCCTATCAAATGGAAATAGACAGACATTTAAAATATATCGTGACCAGATTTCGATTTGGGATATCTGATCAATCTATGCATCACTATCGTTACAAACAGCATAATGAACGAAATCTTATTTGTCCATTATGTAAAATACAAAATGAGTTTCATTTTGTATTTTGTTTGTCCCACTTTGAAAAATCTGAGAGTCTAGCTAATCCCTACGAAATACCTAAACCATCCCTCATTGTTTAGACTTGTATTGCTTATATCATCTGAGCGTGAAGATATCATCGTCAAACAGTTTGCTGTTTACTCTTATAAAGCATGTAAAATTCGATCTGAATATTGTTCATAGTTTTGTTATCAATTTTCCCCATGTTTTTCTACCCATTTCCGTTTTTTGATAGTGATGATTTCCTGTGCCTGTATTCTATGTTGTTTATGCACCCTCTTCAAGGGGGGGGGGGGGGGGGGGGGGGGGGCATGGCCTTGTTTGAAGAAATTATCTGCATCCCTCTCTCTCTCTCTCCCCCATCTCTCTCTCTCTCTCTCTCTCTCTCTCTCTCTCTCTCTCTCTCTCTCTCTCTCTATCTGTCCCCCATCCCAGCTCACTCCTCTCATTCAACATAAAATCCTATTTACCACGACCTATCTACCTCTCCTCAGTAGTTTAACTTCTAACTTTGTTTTAAAATTTAAATCTCACACACACACACACACACACACACACACACACACACACACACACACACACACTCCCACCCTCTCCCTAAACAGCTTATTCTTTCACACTATTCCGACTCCATTCCTTCCCACCGCCGCTTCTTCCAACAACAAACTAAGCCAACGACCACCACCACCACCACCATCATCGCCAGCCCCCATCTCCTCCCTGCCCCTGAACACTTCGACCCCCCCCCCCACCCACCACCACACACCCCACCCCCCTCCTATCCCCCCATCCCCGTCTTCCCCTGAAACAAGTGGCAGCCCAATTACCAGACATAGAAACGAGCGATAAGATTGGGTAGAGGAGTGGCAAGGTAGAGAGAGGGAGTCTGAGAGAGATGTCTGGCACCATTCCACGGTCTTGGTCCAGCTCTGGTGGGTGTGTGTGTGTGTGTGTGTGTGTGTGTGTGTGTGTGTGTGTGTGTGTGTGTGTATGTGTGTGTGTGTCTGTGTGTGTGTCTCTGTGTGTGTCTGTGTCTGTGTGTGTGTCCATATTGTGTGTGTGTTTGAGAGAGAGAGACATACACCACACACAAAGAGAGAAAGAGAGAGAGTTTTGTGTATGTGTGTGTGTGTGTATCTCTGTGTGAGAGAGAGAGAGTGAGTGGAGTGAGTGTGTGTGTGTTGTGTGTGTGTGTGTGTTGTGTGTGTGGTGTGTGTGTGTGTGTGTGAGAGAGAGAGAAGAGAAGAGAAAGAGTGTTGTGTGTGTGTGAGAGAGAGAGAGGTTGAGTGTGTGTATGTGTGTGAGTGAGAGAGAGAGAGAGAGAGTGAGGTGTGGTGTTTTATCTGACACTGTGTGTGTGTCCGTTTACACTCTCCCTCTCTCTCTCTCTCTCTCTCTCTCTCCCTCTCACTCACACACCACACACACACACACACACCACACACACACACACACACACTCTCGCTCGCTCTCTCTCTCTCTCTCTCTCTCTCCCCTCTCGCTCTCTCCTCTGACACAACCCCATCAGCTACTCTCTCTCTCTCTCTCTTCCTCTCTCTCCTCTCTCTCGCCTCTCGCTCTCTCTCTCTCTCTCTGTCTCTCTCTCTCTCTCTACCTCAGGCACCCTGCTGCCTGCTGGTGCTCGAAGACATGTCGTAGGCACCATCTTGCTTTGAATGTGCCACGTGAAAGACTGGATGGAAGACCACAGACTAAGACGACGACGACGAACGAAGAAGAAGAGAAAGCCTGAAATCGTGGCCGTGTTGTCGTGGTTGACCCTCTCCCTGAAGACGAGCTGCGTGGGCCGGGAACGATTTTGTATCGCAGTCGGTCGTTGATATGTTATCATGAACTCAGCAGCAGCTGCATTATTGTAAACATCTCCCAATAAAGAGACACGCCCCCCCCCCCCCCCCCCCCCTTCCAACCCACCCCGTCTCCCACCCCTCACCTCCCCCACCCTCATCCTGTGCCCCCACCCCCCTCCCCCCTCCCCAGTTCCCACTCCTCTTTGGAGGCTTTATTTTGTGGTACACTTTGTATTTGTCTTCACAGATTTAACTGTCCTCCCAATAGGAGTCCTCCTTTTGCAGAGCTCCCTTTTGCAGACTTCCTCTTAATAGATTTGTCTGTCCTTCCTAAGAGGGAGTGTCCACCCTTTGCAGACTTCGTTCAGAAACATTCGTGGCTTTGTTTTAGACATGGCAATGACCTTCAGCCTTTCCCTAAAAAAGCCATCCCCCCTCCCCCCCTCCCCCCCCCCCCCCCCCAGCCCCCCGCGCGCGCCCATTCCTGCTGGGTCTGCTCTTCAGTTAATAATCTCAACTGCCAAAGTGTGCTTTTTTTCTCTCTTGCACGTTTGTGTCTGTGTCTAGATACTGATATTGGTCGCCAAACGAAAGTCCTCCTATACAGACTTTGTTGTTCTTTTCTGGAACCTGTTTATGTTTGTGCAGCACTAGACTCACTTCCCAGTATAGACCTTGTCGCGACACCTCTATGTGAATGTGATTAATGTCGCAATGAGAACCACAACTGCAATGATAGCGATGATGATGTTGACGATGTTGTTAATGATGAGATGCTGATGATGAGATGATGATGATGATGATGATGATGATCTTTTGATGGCTGTGCCGTGAATCTTTCGGTCCACAGTGTAACTAGGTAGAAGCTTTCTATGTCAGTGCTTGGCCATAGGTTCCAGCGTGATGTGGAGAACCCTTCTGATGCTTTATGTGTGTGTGTATATATATATATATATATAATATATAATATATTTTATATATATATATTTTCTAAACGTCTGGAGTTTGTTTTTACCGAAGGTCTGTAGTCTGTGTCCAGGGCTCTCAGTCCTGCAAAAGGGCAGGAAGGGGAAGGGGGGGGGGGGCACCCCAAAGGGAACTTCTTTTCGCTTCCAAAGGTCCAACATGAGCGACTGGTGCAGTGGTCCTGGTACCCCTCAGATGGACGTGTTGTCGAAGCCTGCCCATAGCAGACAAATAGGGCGAGCCCGTCTGATCGCCTCCTTTCTGGAGTTACCGTCTTCGCGCAGAATAGACCGTGGATACCTGGGAAGTCAGCAGAACGGGTCGGTAGGGGCCTGACAGAGCGGTGTTGGACAGAGAGTGTGGTGGGTGTGTTGGGGGACGGAGGGGAGGGGGGTGGCAGGGGGGTTAAGGCCTCCTCACGGTACCCACTTACCCTACTCAAAACCCCCCCCCCCCCCCATCGCCGTCCCTCCCCTATCCTATTTTGATTTTTTTTTTTTTTTTAATCTGAGAGCACTTACAAGGTCGATTCCGGTTATTTAGAAACAAACACAACAACGTCTGGTTGCCAGGTAGAAACGTAGAAACTCCCTGCGGATCGGTTGATGCCCTGTGCCTCCCCACCTCTTCCCACCCTTCACCCCCCTCCCCTACACCACCCACCCCACCCACCCCCCCCCACCCCCCCCACCCCCACATCCCCACCCCTTCCCCGCTCCCCGCCCCCCAGCACAGCCTTCCACAACCTCGCCTCTTATATCTACAACGTTTGGGGAGTGTTCTCGAACTTGTTGATTGAGAAAAGAAGACCCTTTCCTTCGTTGCCCCACCAACCCCCACCCTCCATCCACCCCCAAGTCCCGTCCACTCTCTCTCGCTCTCTCTCTCATCTATCACGCTTCTCTCTCTCTCGACTTTCTCATCATCTCTCTAGAGAGAGAGAGAGAGAGAGCTCTCTCGTCGAGATTTCGATATTATATCCTCTCTCTCTAGCGCTCCTCTCTCTCTTTATCTCTTTCTCTCTCTCTCTCTCTTCTTTCTCGCTCTCTCTTTTCTCTCTCTCTCTCTCGTCTCTCTTCTCGAGAGTCTTTCTCTATTTCTCTCTCTCTTCTCTCTTTCTCTCTCTCTCTCTCTCGAGCTCTCTCTCGTTCCCGTTTCTCTATCGAGGAGAGGGAGAGAGATCCTTTTCCTCTCCTCTCTCTCTCTCTCTCTGCTTTCTCTCTTTCTCTCTCGCTCTCTCTCCTCTCTCTATTTCTACTCTATCTCTCTCTTTCGCTCTCTCTCTCTCTCTAGAGCTCCCTCCTCTCTTTTTCTATCTCTTCTCTCTCTCTTGAGAGAGAGGGAGAGCTTTCTCTCTCTCTTCGCTTCTCTCGAGCCCTCTTTCTCTCTTTTTCTCTCTTTCGGAGAGAGGAGGCTCCTCTTCTTCTATAGGGGCGGAAGAGAGGGGGCTCCTCTCGCTCTCTCTCCTCTCTAGAGAGCTAGAGGGAGAGAGAGTGATCGAGCTATGTTCTCTCGGACTCTCCTTTTACTTTCTCCCTCCTCTCTACTCTCTCGTCCTCTCTCTCTCTTTTCTCTCTCTCTCTTTTCTCTCTTCTCGCTCTCGCTCTCTCTCTCTTTCTCTCTTTCTCGTCCTATCTCTCTCGGATTGCTCTCTCTCTCTTATCTCGTCTCTCTCTTCTCGCTCTATCGGAGAGAGAGGTGATGTCTCTCTTTATCTCTTCTCTCTCCTCTCTCGTTCTCTCTGTTCTCTCTATCATCTCACGCCTCTCTCTCTCTCTCTCTTTCTCTCTCTCTCCTCCTCTCTCTTTATCTCTCTCTCTCTCTCGGGAGCTCGTCTCTCTCTCCTTATCGATCTCGGCTCTAGCTATCTCTCTCTCTTCTCTCCTTCGCTCTTTCTCTCTTTTGCTCTCTCTCTCTCTCTCTCTTTTCTCTTTCTCGCTCTCTCTCTCTGCTCTCTCGCCTATCTTGCTCGCTTTCTCTTTTCTCTCTCTCTCGCTCTCTTTCTACTCTCTCTCTCTCTCTTTCTCTCTCGCTCTCTTTCTCTCTCTCTCTCTTCTCTCTCTCCTTCTCGCTCCTCTCTCTCTCTCTCTTCTCTCTCTTGCTCTCTCTCTCTCCTCTCCTCTCTCTCCTTCTCTTCTCTAGCTCTCTCTCTCTTCTCTTTTCTCGCTCTCTCTCGTCTCTCTCTCCTTCTTGCTCTATCTCTCTCTCTCTGCTCTCTCTCTCTATTTTTCATCTCTTCTCTCTACTCTTCATTACGCACCCACAAATCTTCACCAACTTTTCGGGAGGAAAAATGAATCTGTAAAACTTGTCCTCCATACGTCACTTCTCCTCCTCCTCCTACCTCCTCCTCCTACTCCTCCTACCCAACCTGACTAGACGACCGATCCCCCATCTCCCGGTGCCTGTTGCCGTGATGGTTTTTCCGCTGATGCCAAGCGAGTCCTGGCTCAGATGAATGGGAGGTCAAAGTCTGTCATATCCCTCTCCCCCTTTCGCTCTTTCTCCTCCCCAACCCCCCCCCCCCCCAACACACACACACCACACACACAACTTCCACCCTGACTCCCATCTCTCTCTGTCGCCTCACAGAGAGAGAGAGAGAGAGGAGAGTGTGTTGGTGTGTGTGGTGTGTGTGTGTGGTGTGTGTGTGTGTGTATGTATGAGAGAGGAGAGAGAGAGAGAGAGAGAGAGAGTGTGTTGTGTGTGTGTATGTGCGTGTGTGTGTGTGTGTGTGTGTGTGTGTGTGTGTGGGTATGTAGAGAGAGAGAGGAGAGACGAGAGAGGAGAGAGAGAGTGTGTGTGTGTGTG
>JADBJO010013492.1:27500-32500 GCA_016801955.1 Conus betulinus | reverse complement strand
GGTGCTTTACAACTGCACTTTAAAAACTATGTTAGTCCACAGTGTATTTCTTTAACGGGGGGGGCTTACAATAGCAGTTTAAATTTATGTTGATCCACACTGTATTTCTTTAATAACGGGGGGCTTTGCAATGGCAGTTTAAATTTACGTTGATCCACACTGTATTTCTTTAATAACGGGGGCTTTACAATGGCAGTTTAAAACTCAGCGGCAAAGACTCCAGTGACGAGTGACACGTTCACAGTGTTAGGAATTGCTGGGAGAAAAAGGTCAATATGTTGAGATCGCCCCCCCCCCTCCCCCCCCCCCCCCCCCAAAAAAAAAAAAAAAAAAAAGTTTGGACGGCATGGGGTCGGGTTCACAGATCTTTCTGGTGTGGCTTGAAGGGTCGGTTTCCGCACAATGTTCTGAGATGGTGCTACTTTTGGACCAGCGTGGTGCCAGAGAAGACTGTGGTTTGGAGAAAGTGTTGTCTGTGAGATAGGCGCGCAGTGGTCACAAACAGTCATTTTCTTTCCTTCAAGCCTGTAAACATTATTCGTTTGTTTCTTTTGAGAAATTTGGTATCAGAAACAGAATATAGAGAATGTTGTTGTTGTTGTTGTTTTTGTAAACCAAGAAGCGATGATATATTGTGACACGACTGTCTGCGGGCCACAGAACGGGACATAAATGAAGAGCGAAAAGAAGTCGTCATCTTCATCATATTGTTGGGGGGATGACGTGGTGTCGTCACAAACGCCCCGTGTCTTTATTTCCTGTCGTCAACAATAATATGCCAGTGAGCTGCAGCAGTAGTTCCGAATGAACTGAAGGAAGGAGTGAGAAGTAACTAGATAAACGCGCTACAGACGCCTACGGGTGAGAGAGAGAGAGAGAGAGAGAGAGAGAGAGAGAGACAGAGAGACACAGAGACAGAGCATACAGACAAAAAAAAGGCGAACGCACGTGCAAAATTAGTACAGATGGGGGGGGGGGATATAAAATTAGTACAGACACAAACAAGCGCAATACCCACCCCCATCCACCTACTATTAAATTGTTTGTATTTGTCTGACTCTATTCAAGTTTGAAAGGTTGTGCCAGTCTTGAATAAAAGTTGCTTTCTGTTAGGTTTCCTTATGGCAGCAAAAAAACTACCCCACTTGTTTACTGTGAAACAACCAGTTTTCGGAATACCGGTTACCTGACCAGGTGTTGAAAGTGAGTTTTCCTCTTCATTGGATGTTTCCCCCCCCTCCCCTTGGAGACTATAAAACTTGCTAAAGGCTCATTGCGAGAAGCATTTATTATTCCCCATTGATCCTCTCAAGCACATACTGTTTAGTAGGCAGAATTAACTGCTACTGCAGATATCATTGCTTACCTCTCTCTCCCTATTTCTTCAATCTAAAACATGAAACCAAGCTTTGTTTATGATTGAATATATATCTATATCCATCCACCCAATAATCTTAAATAAAGGGGGGGGGGGGGGGAGGAGGGATTCAAAACAACAAAACTAACATTCTCTGAAATGTAACACCGTACGCGCACTCGTAAAACGAAAAGGCAGAAGTGCACAAATTTTCGGCAGTATGGCTTCCTCGACGACAAAAAAAAATAAAAATCAGTACAG
This sequence comes from Conus betulinus, assembly GCA_016801955.1. Taxonomy (NCBI): domain Eukaryota; kingdom Metazoa; phylum Mollusca; class Gastropoda; order Neogastropoda; family Conidae; genus Conus; species Conus betulinus. The sequence goes on along the minus strand of JADBJO010013492.1, from coordinate 30,882 downwards.
ACACAAACATGAGCAAATACTCTCCTTGCGAAGCCAAAAGTGGTGAAACAGTAATTTTTTTTTAATTATTTTTTTCTTTCTGGGAAGGGGTGGGGTGGAGGGCGGGGGTGGGTTTCTCTTTTTGTATTCTTCATGCGATTTAGAAACTTTAAACTGTCAATTGTTTTCATACAAATAATGTAATATTTGCATAACTGTAGCCGCCAGGTAAAATTAGTTGTGTATTGTCATTTTGTAGAGCACACTATAAGCATTCAGCGTGTTGCTGCTCACTTTTGTATTGTGTAATTATTGTACGTACCTGCGATTAAAGATTTGTTTCAACCAGTAATTTTTGGCTCGTAAGAGCCAATACGGTTGAGCTGCAGAATAAAACCTTGTGTATACCCCACCAAAAGGTAATGTCAGAAAATATAGGGAAAAGAAAGAAGCAAGCTAAAGAAGGTGAAAAAAACAAAAACAAAACGAAATACAAAGAAATATCATACGCCCTTGTAAAATCCAATAAAGGACTGAGAACTAAGATTGGGGGGGGGGGGGGGGGGATATAAAATTAGTACAGACGGGGGGGGGGGGGGGGGGGGGGGGGGGGGGGATAAAATTAGTACAGACACAAAACAAGCGCAATACCCCACCCCCATCCACCTACTATTAAATTGTTTGTATTGTCTGACTCTATTCAAGTTTGAAAGGTTGTGCCAGTCTTGAATAAAAGTTGCTTTCTGTTAGGTTTCCTTATGGCAGCAAAAAACTACCCCACTTGTTTACTGTGAAACAACCAGTTTTCGGAATACCGGTTACCTGACCAGGTGTTGAAAGTGAGTTTTCCTCTTCATTGGATGTTTCCCCCCCCCTCCCCTTGGAGACTATAAACTTGCTAAAGGCTCATTGCGAGAAGCATTTATTATTCCCCCATTGATCCTCTCAAGCACATACTGTTAGTAGGCAGAATTAACTGCTACTGCAGATATCATTGCTTACCTCTCTCCCTATTTCTTCAATCTAAAACATGAAACCAAGCTTTGTTTATGATTGAATATATATCTATATCCATCCACCCAATAATCTTAAATAAAGGGGGGGGGGGGGGGGAGGAGGGATTCAAAACAACAAAACTAACATTCTCTGAAATGTAACACCGTACGCGCACTCGTAAAACGAAAAGGCAGAAGTGCACAAATTTTCGGCAGTATGGCTTCCTCGACGACAAAAAAATAAAAATCAGTACAGACACAAACATGAGCAAAATACTCTCCTTGCGAAGCCAAAGTGGTGAAACAGTAATTTTTTTTTAAATTATTTTTTTCTTTCTGGGAAGGGGTGGGGTGGATGGAGGGCGGGGGTGTTCTCTTTTTGTATTCTTCATGCGATTTAGAAACTTTAAACTGTCAATTGTTTTCATACAAATAATGTAATATTTGCATAACTGTAGCCGCCAGGTAAATTAGTTGTGTATTGTCATTTTGTAGAGCACACTATAAGCATTCAGCGTGTTGCTGCTCACTTTTGTATTGTAATTATTGTACGTACCTGCGATTAAAGATTTGTTTCAACCAGTAATTTTTGGCTCGTAAGAGCCAATACGGTTGAGCTGCAGAATAAAACCTTGTGTATACCCCACCAAAAGGTAATGTCAGAAAATATAGGGAAAAGAAAGAAGCAAGCTAAAGAAGGTGAAAAAAAAAAAAACAAACGAAATACAAAGAAATATCATACGCCCTTGTAAAATCCAATAAAGGACTGAGAACTAAGATTGGGGGGGGGGGGGGGGGGGATATAAAATTAGTACACGACGGGGGGGGGGGGGGGGGGGGGGATATATAAAATTAGTACAGACACAAAACAAGCGCAATACCCACCCCCATCCACCTACTATTAAATTGTTTGTATTTGTCTGACTCTATTCAAGTTTGAAAGGTTGTGCCAGTCTTGAATAAAAGTTGCTTTCTGTTAGGTTTCCTTATGGCAGCAAAAACTACCCCACTTGTTTACTGTGAAACAACCAGTTTTCGGAACCGGTTACCTGACCAGGTGTTGAAAGTGAGTTTTCCTCTTCATTGGATGTTTCCCCCCCCTCCCCTTGGAGACTATAAACTTGCTAAAGGCTCATTGCGAGAAGCATTTATTATTCCCCATTGATCCTCTCAAGCACATACTGTTAGTAGGCAGAATTAAACTGCTACTGCAGATATCATTGCTTACCTCTCTCCCTATTTCTTCAATCTAAAACATGAAACCAAGCTTTGTTTATGATTGAATATATATCTATATCCATCCACCCAATAATCTTAAATAAAGGGGGGGGGGGGGGGAGGAGGGATTCAAAACAACAAAACTAACATTCTCTGAAATGTAACACCGTACGCGCACTCGTAAAACGAAAAGGCAGAAGTGCACAAATTTTCGGCAGTATGGCTTCCTCGACGACAAAAAAATAAAATCAGTACAGACACAAACATGAGCAAATACTCTCCTTGCGAAGCCAAAGTGGTGAAACAGTAATTTTTTTTTAATTATTTTTTTCTTTCTGGGAAGGGGTGGGGTGGAGGGCGGGGGTGTTCTCTTTTTGTATTCTTCATGCGATTTAGAAACTTTAAACTGTCAATTGTTTTCATACAAATAATGTAATATTTGCATAACTGTAGCCGCCAGGTAAATTAGTTGTGTATTGTCATTTTGTAGAGCACACTATAAGCATTCAGCGTGTTGCTGCTCACTTTGTATTGTGTAATTATTGTACGTACCTGCGATTAAAGATTTGTTTCAACCAGTAATTTTTGGCTCGTAAGAGCCAATACGGTTTGAGCTGCAGAATAAAACCTTGTGTATACCCCACCAAAAGGTAATGTCAGAAAATATAGGGAAAAGAAAGAAGCAAGCTAAAGAAGGTGAAAAAAAAAAAAAACGAAATACAAAGAAATATCATACGCCCTTGTAAAATCCAATAAAGGACTGAGAACTGCAGCGCTCACGATGTGACTACCGCAAGGTTGAGTAAATAGCACGTATCGATTTAGACAGGCAGCGGATGGCACGATTTCTGCTGGAAAGGCTGGTGTCGGCTTACCCGTTTTCATCTCTTGATAGCCCGCATCAGAAGGTGTTTCTTAGGGGCCCTGCCCAGATGACATCACGGCGAGAGAAAGGGGGGGGGGGGGGGGGGGGGGACAGAGAAGAAACTTAATAAGAAGTAAACGGGAAAAGAAAAAAAAAAAAAAAGATGACGGAAGAAGGGAAGAAAGACACGAAACAGAGTGAAAGGAAGAATGATTAAACCTATAAAGAGAAAACAAAATGTAGGAAACGCAAAAAAATAAAAAATAAAAAATGAAATAAAAAAAAAGGTGAAAAAGTATGAGCGGGCAAAAAGGTGGGGTTTTTT
>JADBJO010013492.1:7500-12500 GCA_016801955.1 Conus betulinus | reverse complement strand
TTGTTAGCATCCCTACTGTGGTGGTACAATGGTTAGAGCGTTCTCTCCTGCGGAGCTTACGGTCGCGAGTTCGAGACGCTCCTGGTGTCGGATTTTTATGGCTTGAAAAACGCTTGCATTACACTCGGTAGTAATTCAATACTTGATTCAGGTCAGGGAAATAGAAGCCGGCTGAAGAAAAGCAAGGGGTGGGCACGACGAACTTCTGGGAGTTCACTGGCCTCGCGCCCACCAGGCTAAAAGACTTTAAACTTTGTACATGCACCGAATAATGTAGTTTACGGTGAGCTAGGCAGATTTCCCTTTGCTCTCAACTCCAGTCCGATGCATACGGTGCTGGCTAGAAGTATGCACGCTAGGGAGAATATAGTTTCACCTTCAGAGCATTAACTGTTATTCAGTTTGGCAAACATCAGAAACAGAAATCAGATATCTAAAATCTGACTTATCTGAAGTGCCCGTGGTATGTTTTAATATTTGTGGAGAAATAGGGGGTTTGAGTTGTATGAGAATTCAAAGGTTGAGCGTTGGTGGCCACATGGGGATTTTCAGGAGCACAGGAGAACAACATTTGAATTGAAAAACTCTTGATCTGGAATCCACACATGATGTTCATTTCAATTTGAGATGTGATGTGCTGGGCACACCCCCCGCGCAGCAACACAATCAAGACAGCGCTGCCTCATGGAGTTACAGCCCTGCAGCGGTGTGGTGTGGCGTTGTCATCCTGGAGGACAGCTTGGGGTCCGATCTGCTGGAGGGTCGCTGTGACCAGAGGCTGTAAGATCTCCTGCAGTAGCTGCCCATTGAGCATGCCCTCCACATGGTAGAGAGGAGTCCTGTAGTGTCGGCTGATGCCTCCCCCCAAACCATAATGGAGCCACCTCCAAAAGCAGCCGCCTCCTGGATAGCATCATCTTGCAGCTGCTCCTGTGGGCGCCGCCACACCCTGATGCGGCCGTCTTTGGGGCTCACCATGAAGCGCGATTCGTCGGTGAACAGGACATGGCCCCATGAGCACGAGTCCACCTCAAATGGTCCTGGCACCAAGCAAGTCGGCGTGCCCTGTGACCTGCAGTCAGCATGGGCTTCTTCACCGGACGCCTGGAACGCAAGGCGGCGGCATGTAGGCGACGCCGAGTGGTCTGCCCGCTTACTGCTGTGTTGGTGGAAGCACGCAGTTGCTGCTGACTCAAGGCATTGGCGGTGGTTGTCCTCTCCCCGAAGGGCCTGTCTGCAGAGGTACCGGTCCTCACGTTGTGTGGTTTTCTTGGGACGCCCTGGGCGTGGCCGTTCCTGGACGGTGCCTGTGGTTTGATGGGCGCTGTCTCAGACGGATGATGACCGAGTGTGACACTTGCAGCCTTCTGGCCACCTCTCGGACGCCTACTCCGTCCTGCAGCCAGGCGATAGCTCGGCACGATCGAAATTTCTCAACTTTCGTCTCGCTGGCATGTTGGTGTTGTGCTTCAGAACGGGTATTCGACGGCTTTTATGGCCATTGTGGTGAGCACAACGCACTCCCATACCTTCATGCTGTCACGTGCATCAGGATTTTCACCTGTAGACAGTTCGAGTCAGTGTGCACGGATTGCTGACAAACAGCTTGTTTTTGCCAAACAAGAGCACTTTTCTGCACGCTCAAGGGGAGTCAGTGCAGCTGTTGCATGCTTGGCAGTATTTATTGAGAAGGCCTGACGACTGTCGCGTTCAGAAACCTTGGCAATTACTAACCTTTATTTGATAAGAGGATACAGAATATTAACTGTCCATTCTTTAAGTTATGGCTGGCCTGTAGATAGAGTGACACTATGTTACCTGTCTGGAGAGGATACAGAATATTAACTGTCCATTCTTTAAGTTATGGTTGGCCTGTAGATAGAGTGACACTATTTTTCACTGTCCAGAGAGGATACAGGACATTAGCTGTCCATTCTTTAAGTTATGGTTGGCCTGTAGATAGAGTGACACTGTGTTTCACTATCTGGAGAGGATACAGAATATTAGCTGTCCATTCTTTAGTTATGGTTGGCCTGTAGATAGAGTGAAAATATGCTCACTGCCTGGAGAGGATACAGGACATTAGCTGTCCATTCTTTACGTTATGACTGGCCTGTAGATAGAGTGACACTATATGTTCACTGTCTGGAGAGGATAGAGGACACTACCTGTCCATTCTTTCTATGGTTGGCCTGTAGTTACTGTGACAATAATTATGCCCACTGTCCGGAGAGGTCAGGGGGACACCAGCTCGCCCATTCCAGCGGTGTGTGTTTCTCCACATGGCCCTTTTCCTTCTGGACTTTCGTGGCAGTACTGTGTTTATCATTAACTGTTTCACTACTGCTTTCGTTTTCACCTTTGGTGATGACGGCCAGTACCAGGCAGGCCCAGTACTGCCAAGTGTTGTCAGTGCTGAAGATGTCAACAGAGTAGTGACCATGCTGTGAATTGTCTGTCAATGATAAATAACTTCTATAGTTGTTTACAGGTGGTGTTTTTTTATTTTTTTATTTTTTTTATTTTTTTGCAGGATTTCTTTTTTCTACCCAGGTGATAGCCAAGCTAGGTGTTGTGTGGTGAACTAAGTTATCATAAGGGGTGAACTTAGTCATCATAAGGGTGAACTAAGTCATCGTAAGGGTGAACTTGTCATAAGGGTGAACTAAGTTATTATAAGGATGAACTTATCATAAGGGTGAACTTCGTTATTATAAGGGTGTACTAACTTATCATAAGGGGGAATTCACTTATCATATGGGTGAACCAAGGTATCATAAGGGTGTACTAACTTATAAGGGTGAACTAACTTATCATAAGGGTGAACTAACTTATCATAAGGGTTGTGTACTAACTTATCATAAGGGTGAACTAACTTATAGGGGTGAAGCTGACGACGACACCTGAAGGCAGTGTATGGTCGGCAGGGCGACCGTCAGGATGAAATGCACCTTGGAAGCTTTTTAGTTCAATGGATGTCACAGTTCGTAATGTGAACGATTATTGCTGTCACGTGTCATCCGTTTATTAATGCTTGTTGTTCGTTTTTTTTTTTTGTTTTTTGTTTTTTTTTCTAGCGTTGGGTTTTGCTTGTGTGATAATGATCTTATTTGTTCACACACCCCTTTATGTAGAGCATTGGACTTATGGAATAAGTTCTTCTTTCTGCTTTGCCCTTTACCTCCCCCCCTCCTCCTCCCCCCTTTCCGTCCTTCACCTAGTCACCTTCTCCCCCTCCCTCCCTCCCTCCTCTCTGTCCCCCCTCTCTCTCTCTCTCTCTCTCTCCTCTCTCTCCTCTCCTTCCTCCCTTCCTCTCACTCTCTCCCCCTCCCCTCCCACCTCTCTCTCTCTCTCTCTCTCTCTCTCTCTCTCGCTCTATCCATTAGGCTAGCTCCGATGCCCACAAATTGCAGGGCTCAGTACCCTAATATTCCTGACCATTGACAACGTTTCTTAACCATACGGTTTCGCCCTGTCCCAAACACGTGTTGGGGTTCCGCTTGGCCACGATGCCATCTATCAGATCTCGATGGAACTACGCTCATGGCTTCCTCTCTCCTCCTCCCCTCCCTCCTTCCATCTCTCTCCTCTCTCTCCTCTCTCCTCTCTCCTCTCTCTCTCTCTCTCTCTCCGTCTCCCCTCTCTCTCCCCCTCTCTCTCTCTCTCTCTCTCTCCGTCCGTCCTCCTCTTCCGTTCCTGATTCCCTCCCCCCCACTCCACTTTTTTTTTTCGCCCACGTCCTGATCAGCCCCTATTGTTTTCTTTCTTTTTTTTTTCATTTTTTTTTTTTACAGTATGTTTTTTTTTTCTTCCGCCAGCACAGGAGTGTGTTGCAGGAAGGCTTTTTTTTTTCTGTGGAACCAGTTGTCAACAAGTCGTGTGGTTTTTGATTCAGGTCTCGCCGCTCATGTCATCAGGCAGGCCTGGACAACAGCTAGTTGAATCGCTGGTATCCCCCACCACCACAGCAACAATAATGACTACCGGATTTAGACAGGTCACTCAGCTAGGAAGAGCACTTAACTTGGACCTTTTCGACAGACCTCCATCCGTCTTCTTCAGCGGTGGTGTGGCTACTGGGTGAACTGAAGTTCAGTGCACACGACCACGGGTCGAACCCTGGTCATGTGACTGAACAATGAGGGTGTTGTACACCGATGGCAAGGTGTGTCTGCCCCGGTCCCGGTTGAGTGTGGGGTTGTTGGCGGCAATATGTATAGCCTCCTTCATCCCCACGCTGAAACCATCTATTGTCATGGTAAATCACATTACATTACATACATACATTATTATTACATAATCATCTCATCACTCATTATAAACGATAGTAGATATGCAACAACATAAAATGATGGATAAGTGCAAAAATAACGTTTTTTTGGGTGGGGACTCGGAATTTTGATGTTATCTGACCTGGCTATCTACCACCCATCTTTGTGGGAGGACATTACCCAATTTAAATCAGGTTCGGATTTAAAAACCAAAAAAAAAAGAGTTACAGAAACGAAAACCTGCTAAAAACTCCAAAACCATAAAGAAGCGCTGGGGCTGGCAAAAAGAAAAAGATAAAGATGGGCTTGGCAACAGTGAAGGAGGTTTGTTTGGTACTTACAGGATTTTTTCCAGATGGTTGGTGGGTCGACGGTGGGGAGGCTGTAAACCAAAAACGGGGAACATGCAAGTTGTACTAGTTGTGCAAAACCGCGTTGAAGCAGAACTGCTGCCACAGACTAGGTTTGGATAGGGGGACTCTATAGTAGGATGAAAAAGACTTTCGCTTATTGATGTTTTCATATTACAATTTTGCGAAATCCAGAAAAACTACTGTTTCAAATATCACAACAAACTAAATTTCCCCGCCCTGTGTGATGTTTCGTTTAACACTGTATAGATCGGGTTTTAATGCGAGATTAACAATCACAGGGGAGGAAACAGTACATAAGAGAAACATCAAGTTTCAGGCCCTTGGTCCTGGTAATATTTTTTCTTGGGAAAAACGA
>JADBJO010013492.1:0-2500 GCA_016801955.1 Conus betulinus | reverse complement strand
GCATGAAGACAAAAAAAACACAGGATGCAGCGTATTTACTTTTAATGATGTGATTTTTAAAGGGGGCGTCTGTATATCAAATAGAGCGGTTAAAACAGTTCATCATTTCAACGGTGTTTGATTGAGCATTGGACTGGCGATTTGCTTTTCTCTCTTCTTTTTTTTTTTCATGTTTCTTACTTTTTTTTTTTTTCGTTGGGGGGGGGGGGGGGGGGGGGGGGGGGGGATTTTGTCTCTTGCATTCAGTTTCTTGTGCCTACTCATGCGCTGAGCGTGAGAAACGCACGCGCGCGCGATTATGGTGGGTGGGTGGGTGGGTGGGTGGAGGTGTGGTTGTGTGTGCGCGCGCGCGCGCTCAAGGGTTTCTGTGTGCACACCATCTTTGTTTTCATTTGTTTCATTCGATCAGTGTGAATGTTGATTCAGATGAACTTGGTTTATTTCAGAATTTTCTTTCTTTTTTATTTATTTATTTATTTTGTAACAATCACCCTTGAGCGCATGGTGTGTGACAAAAAAAAAAAAAACCTTTATGTTTACGGCAGTTAAAATTGCTTCATGTTCATAGTCATTCAAATATCTGTAGTCTGTCCTGTCTGTCTCTGTTTTCTCTGGTCTCTGTCTTTCTCTGTTCTGTCTGTCTCTGTTTCTGTCTGTCTGCCTGTCTGTCTGTTCTGTCTCTCTCTCTCTCTCTCTCTCTCGTCCCTGTCTCTCTCTCTCTCAGTTGCCCGTCTGTCTCTCCTGTCTCTGTCTGCCTGTCTGTCTTCTCTCTACTCTCGGTCTCTGTCTGTCTGTCTGTCTCTCTCTCTCTCTCTCTCTCTCTCTCTCTCTCTCTCTCTTCTCTCTCTCTCTCCTCTCTCTCTCTCTCAAAAACTTCAACAGTTGCTGTTGAGGGAACGTGTGCTCGGAAGTGCCCTTCCATTCCTTTTCCTCGTGGAATCTGTATTCTTCCATTTCAATCGTTTCCGGGAGATTCACAGCATCCCTATGGCACTGGCCATCCGTGAGTAGAAGTTAGAAGCTTCTCGAGGCATCAAAAAGGCGATCACACGCGTGTTACAGCAGGTTGTGTAACAGTGTTGTTGTCACATTCGTGTGATCGCATTTTTCATGCCTTGAAAACACCTCTAGGTCCGTCTACCCGTCAAATGACTAGTACTACCTGATTCACACTCCCCGGGAAAGGGGTTAAAGCGGCAGAAAGGAGAAGGGAGGTTTGCCTCGCCTTTCAGCCATGCTTGCCCCACTAGGCAAGCGGCGGAACCTCTGTGCCCTCTGCCATGCGGCTGCCCCCATATTGTTTTTTGCACGGCGATCCCCTCCTCTGCCTCCGCCCACCCCCCTCCCTCCCCATCCCCTCTCCCCCCACCCCCCCCCCCCCCCCCCCCCCACACCCCCCCCCACCCCCCCTCCTCCAGGCTGGAGCTTCCATGGACATTGATAGATAATGCACAATATTCACCCATGAACCTCGCACGTTCAGACGGTTGCGAACATGCACGCACACCAACCAACATGAGCGAAAGAATAATAACGGTAGTAGTAGAAGTAGTAAGTAATAGTAATGATGTACTAACAACAACAAACAACAATAATGATAATGATGATGATGATGATGAGGAGAATAAGATGATTGATGTGATACTAACTACTAATACTAAAAATCTAATACTATATAGTCATAACAATAATGATAATGATAATAGCTAATAACTAGCATTGCCCATGCTCCAAATAGTAAACGGACACAATGAAACATATCTTGGACTCCTGCACGAAGTGCTGCAGGTTTGGAAGCAACAACCACAAACGAGATGCAAAGCGCGGGATAAACGCATCCAGTTCTCTCCTGGAATACGCGTGCGAATATTCCATAAAGAGGAAAACACCGCCTTGGTTGGTGTAACCGTTGTATTACGGCCCATTGGCTGGTAAACATCGGCAATCATCTGTGACCTGTAATGAACATACCTACGCATTTTCAGAAAGATCCAGCCAAGTATTCTCTGAGATTTTCCCCATTGGAGAAGAAAATACCTTATGGGCGCCCCAGTACGGCTATAATGCGTAAGCTAAACATCGAGACATCATCACGTGACCCCTAATGAACATACCTACAAATTTCAGGAAAATATCAGCCAATACTTCTAAGTATTCCCTAAAAAAGAAAAGAAAACCGTTAGGGGTCGGTTGTAGCCGTTCGTAACGGCTAACGGTAAAGGTAAAACATGGGGTATCTCTCGTGACCCGAAGGAACATACATAACATTTTCAGAAAACACACCACACACACCACCACCCACAACACACACACACACACACACACACACCCCCACACACGTTCGAGTATGAAAGCATTGGAAAAGTATAAGGGTTAGATATTGAGAGTGTGGGTGTGTGTGGTGTGTGTGGTGTGGGTGTGTGGGTGTTAGTGTTCCTTCCTTAACCAGTTAATGGAAGTGTTTGCCATAGCAGCGTTGCTCTCTCCCTCTCTCTCTCGC
>JADBJO010013491.1:32500-52214 GCA_016801955.1 Conus betulinus | reverse complement strand
TAACAGAACCAACAGAAAGAAACTGTAGGAGTCTTGCAGACACAAGTTACAATGACCACAAAACGATAGAATCGTAAGGTCAGACTAATGCAATGAGCACAAACCAATGGATAGATTTGTAGGGTCTTACTAATACAAAGAGCACAACCAACAGACAAAATGGCAGGATCATACTAACACAATGAGCACAACCAATAGAATTGTAGGGTCTTACTAATACAATGAGCATATCCAATAGACAGAATTGTAGGATCTTACTAATACAATGAGCACAAGCATTAGAGAAAATTATAGGATCTTACAAATACAATGAGCACATCCAATAGACAAAACTGTAGGATCTTACTAATACAGTGAGCACAACCAATAGTCAGAATTGTTAGGTCTTGCTTGCTGGCCCAACGAACAGAACCAATGGGCGGAATTGGGGGCTAGAGCGTCAGACTGAAACAGAGCGGGAGAATGGGAATGGTTGACAACACAATGAACAGAATCACAAGGCAGAATTATGGAGATCTTGATGACACAATAGGCAGAACAAATCAGACAGACTCATGGGAGCTTTTGTGACACCACGGACAGAGCCATAGACAGAATTATGTGGGTCTCATTGACACAACGAACAAACCCCCCTAGACAGCACTGCAGTGGTCTTATAACGCAGTGGACAGACCTAATAGAGATAATTATGGGGGTCTTGCTGACACAATGGACGAAAAAAAAAAATCAACGACACAATATAGCAGACCCAATCAACAGAATTATGGCGGTCTTGGTGATATAACAGACATAAGATTTCACAAAAATGACTGTAATAAGAAGCTGCTCACGATCAGAAGATGTTTTCCCCTCCTTCCTCAAGGATTTCCTTTTCCCCCAGGACTGTCAGAATGACAGGCATGTCTGTTTGTACTCTGAAGGGGTTCTATGTGTGGGTGAATGAAGTATGTAAGTGATTGAGTGTGATTGAGTGTATTAATACGTGTATGATAGAATATGACATCCCCGCCCCCCCCCCCCCCCCCCCCCCCCCCCTTCCCTCCCCCTATTTCCTTCCCATTTAATCAAAACAAAATTATGTAATTTAGTAGAGATAAAATCTAAAGATAAAGGCCAGTTGAACTACTTATCAAACATTTGCAAACGGACTCAAGAATACAAGAACTGTTTAAAATACATGGTAAAGATGCGTTCAAACGAAATCTATGGATTAAGCTTTCAATCTCCCTAGACGAGAAAGAGACTTGCTTGTACGTTTTCCCCTTGTACTCATCACTAAACTTTACACAGTTGTGATAATATTGGACGTCAGAGTTCATCAGTAATGTTTTAACTTTTCTCTTGACGTTGAATTTATAATTGAAAAACATTCTTTCAAATCTAATGGAATGTTAAGTGGTATTGCGTAATTGACATTTTGAGCTGCTTTTCTTGCAAGTTGATCTACGCGCTCGTTGGGTACAATACCACAATGAGAGGGGATCCAACAAAAAGTAACAGTAATGCCTTTCATGGATAAAAGAGAATGAAATGATGAATTTCTAATACCATATCAAGACGAATTGAAGGACATGCAGACCTAATCGAGGGATGCTGCTTTCGAATCAACACCTATCATGATTTGGGAATTATTTATTGGAAAATTTAGGATGAAATCTAACGACTTAAGTATAGCAATTAATTCGGCACTAAATATCGATAACTGTTTACCAAGGTAGAAGAGAGCTTTCTATTTGAAACTAGGGATTATGAAAGCTGCTCCCGTGTTGTTATCATTATCTAGCACTGAGCCATCTGTAAAAATTTTCAAATGGTGATTGTAGTTACTTTCTAAATGAACGTAAACAGATGTTCTTAAGGTATGTGGACAATCTTTTTTTGACACATCTGTATAATCTATATCAAAGAAGGCTTTACTTTGTTCCCATTTTGGAATAGGTGAATACGTGGGCTTTTGGGCAATGCATACTTCTTCTGATATAACAGACATAAGTAAGATGGCGGACAGCGATAAAGCCAGGCTCTCCTGATTTTTCCCGCTAAAACTACCGTCAGTATGACAAGGATGACACGTTCTCGCGGCATGGGCAGCTGTTCACTGACGACGATTGCACCGAAAGTTAAAGGAAACGGCGCCATGAAGGAAATCAGCGAGGACTGCCTCCTTAAAGAAACGCTGATTCGATCGGCAAGGAAAGCAGATCAGCACGAAGAAGAAAGGGACAAGTCAACGAACAGCAAGACTGATGTTCACTCTCCACCGGACACAGTAAGTGAAAGAAGAGACTTGAAAGCTGTGATCGAATCGCTATGCAAACGCATATCTTCACTTGAAGACATCGTACTCAAGCAGAATCAGTTGATCACAGACATGGGCAGATCTAATGTAACCATGGCGCTAACAGACAATCATACACAAACAGAAAATGCTAGCGCTGCGTCTCCGAGTCCTAGTAGACCTACCTTTCCCTTGTATGCTGATGCAGTGAAATGCAGTCAACATAACTGTAAAGCAGCTTCCACATCAGAAGGAAAGAAAAAGATTTTTAATCAAAAAGTAAAATCAATAGAGAAGAAGGAAGGCCCAGAACGCACAAAAAATGACGTCAGAAGTTCTCATGACGTTAGAGTTCGATCAGAAAAAAAACAGAACAATATTAGATCCAAACAAGAAGACAAACAAGACTTGCCCAGGGTCGCGATCTTTCATGATTCTGTTTTTATGGGAGTAAATGGAAAGAGACGAGGCCAGTCTTACGGTTTTGATACGAAGACGTGCAAAACCTTTACAACAGAGGAGCTTACACAAACGCTTCAATCTACTCTTTCCATGGAAGAGAAACCATTGGATGCGGTGCTTATCCACTGCGGTATAATAAATGACATTCAAAAGAAAGACCCTGAACTTGCCAGCACAGCGTTTTCCTCGTGCATCAAAAACATTGTCACCAGCCACCTCACGTTAAGGTTGTTATTAGCAAACTCACACCTGGCAAAGATTCAAAACTAGAAGTCAAGCGGGAGCTGTTCAATGCATTGATAACAACAAAACTATTTGGAATTAAAAAATATCATTTGTCTCTCATTCCAACCTAGAAACAAATAAATGGTCGTCTCTCAAAGACGATCTCCATCCAACACATCGAGGATCGAGCGTGCTGGCAAGAAACGTTGGAAGACATATCCGACAACTCTTCTGGGAGAAACCGAGGAGGATAGCGAGAACGTCAAACAAGTGGCAGCCCGGGAACTATCCACACCCAGAGGACACGGACCCTTCGCTGTACACAGTGGTCCATGGTACAACATGTTTGACATTCTCAGTGGGCCTACATCCTGGTATTAAACCAAAGGCAAATACGTTAGTGTAGTTTTGGCGGAAATCTCAGCCGTTGACTCTGTTCTTCCCATCTTGGGTGACTATTTAGGGGATATTTTCTTTGTTGTGTTAGTTAAAGCATTCGCTAACAGGCCAGTGATCAAATCTTCCTTCATTGATAGAGTGCATTCTCTGTGTAAAGTTCTTTTTTTCTTTCTTTCTTGTCATAGCTAGTATTGTTTATCGTATCAAAGTGATACTTTTTTTGTATTGTTAGTTACTTTTCAGTGTATCAATTGTCTTTAATCGCTTTTTCACCTTTATTTTTGTTGTTTTTTTATCCATTAATAGAACGCATGGTAGCTAAGGATTTTAAAGTGTTCCAGTGGAATTGTCGATCCATCACAACCAGTAAAGATCAACTACTACAACATCTATCTGAAGTCAAATACAACATATTAGCTTTGCAATCACTGAATGTCAGTAAAAAATAAACTGCCTAAGCTTCCTAATTACTATTATCCACCAATTATCCAAAACATAATAATGAAGAAAAAATAAATGTGGCAATATATGTTCATGAAGATGAGAAATATATGCTCCATGTGCCAGTCCTGCTCCACTAGACATTCCTGGATTGCACTCATGTGCAGTCAGAATTCAAGTTGACTATAATGTAGTAACAGTTGTTTCTGTATACTTACCTCAGGGCCCAAACGATCGTAATACAGAATGGCTACGTTCTGTTCAATCAGACCAATCTACCAAATATTTAATCACTGGTGATTTTAATGCCCATTCGCCATTCTGGGAAAAGGGATGCCAAATAATAACCAGTAACCGTTTTATTGAAAGCATAGTGGACTCCTCTCTTTACCTTCTGAACGATGGCAGTATTACTCGAATTCCAGACAACCCTAAACATAACCCTAGTGCCATCGACTTATCATTCATATCTCCTGAACTAGCTCTATCTTGTGTCTGGTTGACACTTGACGACACATTGAATAGTGACCATCTACCTATTATGATTTCTCTAGAAAATATGAGACCTGTAACAAATGATGTAACACAAGACAAAGTTCCCAAACATTGTTACAAATTTGCTAACTGGAATAAATTTTCATATCTACTTAGTTCATTTAACATGAACATAGAAAATATTGAGAATCAAGATGTCGATACGTTATATGATCATCTTCAGAATGCAGTACACTCTGCTGCAAAAGAATCGATTCCGACTGTAAAATCTATAAAATTTAAAAAAAAAAAAAAAAAAAAAATTTGGGTAATGTATGGTGGAATGGTATGATGGAATGAAAACAAGAAAAAATAGAAAAAACAAAAGAAATACAAAAAGAGAAAAAAAATCCTAAGGAAAAGCTGAAAAACTTCTTGAGAAAAAAAGAGCGAAAAAATCACCTAAATAGAATAACTGCACAAGCAAAACGGCAGTATTGGTCGTCTGTATGTCAAAATGAGGTATCTAACTATAAAGACATTCAAAAAGTTTGGACACAATTAAAAACAATGAAAAATAGAATTAGCCTTCCACATTGTCTGATTAAACTAAAACAATATCAATTTCTGTCAAATTTTGAAAAATCTGAAGCGTTTGCTGACTTATTGCATACAACAGTAGCATAAAACAGCCTATCCTTGGACAAGAAAAAACAACGCGAACATGAAGAAAAGAAAAAACATCTATAATGGCCCAAAACCAACAGAAAATCACTATCTAAATCTGCTATAACATTGCAGGAAGTCAATGAGTGTATTATTAATCTAAATAAAAAGACATCAGTGGAATTAGATGGCATTTCAAATGAAATATTAAGTCATTTCCCGCAAAATGTCATACAGTTTCTACATTTGTTTTTCCAAAAATGTTCAGACAGTGGCAAAATACCCCTAATTTGGAAACACTCAATTACAATTCCTATTCATGAAAAAGGAAAAACCACCCAGTGATATAAACAGCTATCGACCAATATCATTAAACATCTAACACATGTAAATTGATGGAAAAAAAGATAGTGTTGAAAAGGTTTAATTCATCATTGCAATAAAAACAGCATCATTCCTATCAACCAAGTTGCATTCCAAGCAGGCAGATCTACAATTGAGCACTTAGTAAAACATACAACACACGTAAAACATCAATTTGCACGTCGAAAGAACATCCTCGCTACCTTTTTTGACATTCGTAAAGCCTATGAACAAGTGTGGCACACTAATGTACAAATTAAAGAATATCGGAATCGGTGGGAACATGTACAATTTTATTTCAAGATTTTCTACAAGGTAGACATGTTCAAACAAAGATAGGAAATACATATTCCAACCCAAGACCCTTAGAAATGGGTTTACCCCAAGGTTCAGTAATTTCCCCAATATCATTTAATATTTTAATCTCTGACCTCCCTAAAAGTCTTTCTAAAGATACGGAAGTGGCTCAATTTGCTAATGATATATGCCTATGGACAAAAGTGACAATGAAAAGAAATGCACCATCAAGATCACTAAATTACATCAAAATAAAGTATCAACTAGAATTAAATGAGATCAATGATTTTTAAATGTAAATGGTCTTTCTCTTTCCCCAGAAAAAACTAATAATATGATTCTCTTTAATGCTGGCTACGATCCAGGACAACTTTTCTACTTTCACGTTGGATGGCATTGTTTTAAATTATGCAAAAAGTGTCAAATGTTTGGGTGTTATCTTAAGTAGTAAGTTGTCTTAAAACGCATATTGAATATATATTAAACAAAGCAAGAAAGAGCTTGAATTTCCTAAAAAAATAATTAGCAAACAACCTTGGGGGACAGGATTCGAAATCATTAACCATCTTAGCAACTGCCCTTGTACGCTCAAGACTAACTTGTGCTCAAGAAGTATTTTTTAATGCTCCTCAATACCTGTTAAATAAACTTCAGAGTACTGATTGCAAAGTTTATAAAATTGCCCTTGGGGTTCCCACATACACATCTAACTTAGGGACGTATCATTATACGTCCCTAAGTTAGATGTGTATGTGGGAACCCCAAGGAATCTTACCTCTTGCAGAACTTCGGAAAGCTTCTACTTCAAAATTTATCTTAAAGAGCTTTTCACAAAACAATTCTAGCTCAGAAGAAGAAGTGTGTGTGTGTGTGTGTGTGTGTGTGTGTGTGTGTGTGTGTGTGTGTGTGTGTGTGACACATCTAAATAAATAAGAATTGGGGCAAAACAATTACTTGGCAACTTAAAAAAGTAGAAGGATGGGTCTGGGGAAAGGAGTGGTGAAAGCAAATGTTAAAATAAAGTATCATGTCAAGGATCCAGCGACAGAATCCAGTAATACCCCAAAGCATCCAGTTAAGGATAAACAGGTGTATGAGAAAAAAAATACTGCAAGTGCGTGGGTTGCATGAATACCAGAACAGTTATGCAAAGTGTAAAAAGATAGATATATAGACTCTTTACATATCTATTTATCTGTCTGCATGCCTATTTATCTATCTGTCCATCTATTTGTCTGTATCTCTCTCTCTCTCTCTCTCTCTCTCTCTCTCTCTCTCTCTCTCTCTCTCTCTCTCAGTGGGTCACGTGACAAGATGGCGGATGGTAAACAATTCGTATCCTGAGCTCCGAAAAAGTTGTGTGGTTGGAGTCAGTTTGTGCGCGTTCGGTCCCTCTTTGGCGACTTAAACAAGTGTCGGAGTGCTTGGTGTTAGTGAAAGCGACTACAGCACAACAGAAATGATTGAAACAGAGGTGTGGAGGGCGAGGATAGGGCTCTTCAACAGGACATTACGGTCAGTGAAGAGATGGCGAGAGGTTAAAGGTGTCAGGAGTGCGTGATATCCTGGTGGGCTTTGTTGTGTGTGGTGTTTTTGCACTGACAATAGTTTCGGCTACCAACATGACGCGCGAAGCTTTCGGCCCGCACTCGGTTATCCGAGGGATACAGAAAATGCCGGAAGGGGTACCGTACGGAACTTTAAGTGCCCACGAAACATGGTGGACTGAAGGAAGTGAAAGCGGTGCAGAAGCCGAGTCGAAATGGCCAAGGCTAGGGAGTCACAGTGTTGAAATAACTTGGGCGGAGTTAACATACACGATTGACCAGGTTAACTCGAAACTGATCCCAGGTGTTGCACTCCTCCTGATGCTTAACCTCACTTATCTCTGGAAGAAGCTTGTCTTAAGTAATGACGTGGAATCGAACCCAGGACCTAGTCTTGATACCAACGTGAAGCCTGATGAAGAAACCAAGAAACTAGAACACAAAACTAGAAACAAAAACTGACCAACATTGAAACACAAATGTCACAAATACTCACAGTCATGAAATTACTCTCAGACGCCTTCAACTCTCAAGCAGAAACAATCAACAGAATCGGTCAGAAGCAGACTGACATGGCAGAATCACTTAACCAACTACGCAAAGATGTTTCAGACATGAAAAAGAATACAAGCAAACAGATGCAGTTAAGCACTTAGAAGAGAAACAACACACAGCGCAGTGAATAGAGTGGGCAGCATGGAAGATGAGCTAGACAGGCTAGACAGCTTCTCGAGAAGGAACAATGTGAAGATCTTTGGACTGAAGGAAATGCAGATGAAAAACGGAAAAGAAAACTGCGAAGTCTTGGTGAAAGAACTGTTAGAGAAATATCTACCAGAAGAGGACT
This sequence comes from Conus betulinus, assembly GCA_016801955.1. NCBI lineage: Eukaryota > Metazoa > Mollusca > Gastropoda > Neogastropoda > Conidae > Conus > Conus betulinus. The sequence continues at coordinate 44,215 of JADBJO010013491.1, read as the reverse complement.
GGGCAGAAGATGCGATCGAGAGGGCGCATAGATTAGGGAGATTCAACCCGTTAAGTCACCAGCCAAGGCCTATGTTAGTAAAGATGCTAAGGTGGAAAGACATATGAAAATACTGAGGAACTCTGTGGCTAGGGAGGGGTTAAAGACAGAAGGGATCAGATTTGCCCAGGACAGGACCAGACGACAGGCAGCGGTTCTAAAAGGACAGAGAAGAAAGCAGGTCAGAATACTTCGTCAGAAGCACACTGTGCATCCGCGAAGGGAATAAAATGCCAAACGGACAATACAACGCGCAGCACAGAAGAAATGTCAGGATGACCATGATGAGATGCCCAGGAGACGAAATGTGATCGGGGATTACTGGGCACACAGTAAACAGATGGGACAAGTCTGGGCGGGTAGAGATAGAGAAGGCAGCGGTGCCAGAGACTGGGAGACCTTGAGTGGTAGAGGGAGAGAGAGAGAGAGACATGAGACAAAATGAGAGAGAGAGAGAGAGAGAGAGAGAGAGAGAGAGAGAGAGAGAGAGAGAGAAAAAAGAAGTGAAGCGGAAAGGAAGTATCACAGTGATATACATAGGAGCTACACACACACACACACACACACACACACACACACACACACACACACATAGCCTGAGAGACATTCTGAGCCTCTCCAGTGTCATCCCCTCCTCCCCGAGCAGTTACATCCGGTCATTCCACCTACCCAGGATGGACCAAGCCATTGATGCCTTGATTTATAGCGTGTGACGCCTGAGAGACATTCTAAGCCCCTCCTTCCTCCCTCCCCGAGCGGTACATCCGTTCATTACCTACCCGGATGCATTGGCATACTAGGTCCCCTCTCTCCTGCTCCCCCCACCCCTCACATTGCTACGCCCCTCCCCCTTCCCCCCATCCCTGAGCAGTGGGTCGGTAATGAAAAACCAGACCTCGATAATGTCCAGTGCCTGGCGTTCTCTGACTGTGTCAAAGACGTGCCACGCTACACAGTTATTCAATTCACACTCGGGCTAAAGCTATATAAACTAAAGATATCAACTTCCCAAGACTCCCCTCGCTGGCATCCTCTAGGTGAGTCAAGGTGTTGCTGGGCCTCTCGGCCTTCGGGCCTGGCCAAGTGATCATGGTGTTAAGGTATGTGAATTTTGTGTTTTGTGTGTGTCTGTTTTTATTAGTCTAGACAGAGAAGGTCTTAGCTAGCTGAAAGTTAGGGTTCCTAAGGATGTCTGTTATAACTTGTAGTCAAAATAAACACATGTGTAAATTCTAAGAGCCTGTTTATTGAAAAGATGCTATGTTATATTCTGCCTCGTCCTATCTTCGGTTTGGTATGTTTCTGAACATGAACCTACACTTGCTCACTTTCTCTCTCGAATCTCTGAATGCTTCTCTCTCTCTCTCTCTCTCTCTCTCTCTCTCTCTCTCTCTCTCTCTCTCTCTCTCTCTAACGGTACATAAGGATCTTAGTCATTAGTCAGTTGCAGTGTCGATTTATTTACATCCCACAATTACTTTAGTAGATCCCCAACATCCCCAGATCTTCTAGTAACATCCCCTAATACATCAGAGCTCAATTCCTTTTGTATAATAGTTCTACGACACACACGTACAAAATCCGTTCGTGCGATAGAAGAATTATGGGAGTGAAAGTGGAAAGAACGAAAGAAGAATGAGCAATGTTGATAGAAAACATGTGAGTGTAGATGAGAGTGAGGCGAAGAGTGAAAGTGGGAGTGATTTGGAAACTGTTATCTTGGATAGAACTGGTACATGAAATAGGAGGGGGTTTTCGGAAGAGGACAACGAAACGGAAGTTGAGAACTGTCTGATGCAAAGAATGAAAGGATCGAGTGTAAGAAAAGATGTAGAAAAAGAAGGAAAGTATACGAGCATGGTTACATCCAGAGATATGGATGGGAAAGTGCATGTGAGTGTGAAAGAAGGACAGTCAGATGGAACGAAAGAACCGAGTAGCACGAAGGATGACACAAGCTCTTAACAGACAAAACACAGCACAGATAAAAGCCATGGGTCCTCACAGGTCCTCTTTCATTCGAGTGACCCCAAACAACAACAAACCGAACAACTAATCAGCATTTGGGATATACCGGGGTCAGGGTCGTATACACAGTCGGCTCGCACGACAGACAACACTGACATGCTGATCGACAGCGTACCTCGCTCGCGGCACGATAGTGACACTGCAGACACTCTCAACCAAAACACCAGCACTGGCCTAATACATAAAGAGAAGGAAAAGTTCAGTAAACCTAGCATTGACGCAAAGACAGGGCCAGCTCAAAACAAAACACCACGACACTTGACAATACTATTCAGGCATAACACACAGAAGGTGATGAAAGCGGTAGGCCAAGCGAAGGAGAGAAAGAAAACATAAATACTAACACTGCAAGCAAACACACGCGCTACGTTCACACACAAGCACTGCCAAACACACACACACACACACACACACACACACACACACACACGCACAATCAGGGGGAACCCGCGGGAATTCAACGAAGAAGGAAAGACAGGAAAAGAGAAAGAAATGGAGAGTAGGCCAGGCAAACAAACAACTGATAATCCAAAAGTCTTTCTTTTCTTTGTTGCAATATTGAAGGTCTCTTGGAAAAATTGGCAGACCCAGATTTTTATGATTTTGTTACTACATTTGATATCCGTTGCCTTTCTGAAACATTTACCTATAAATCTTTTGATTTTGATGTAAAATTTCAAGATTTTTTGTGCTCTCATTGTCCAGCTACAAAATTTACAAAGATGGGTCGCCCCTCCGGTGGTATTATTATGATCATTAAACAAGACCACATCAGAATATGTACAATTTATCAATACCAATATGGAAAATGTGTTATGTGTAAAATCAATGAAAAATATGTTACACTGTGATAAAGATATATTGTATTTTGCTGTTTATGTACACCCTGTGGACAGTCATTTATACTCAGATAAGGATTATTCTTGTACTCTTGATTTCATTGAACAATTTATGGTGTCACAAGTTGAGAAAGGAAATGATTTCTATTATGTCATTGGTGGAGACCTAAATGCTCGTATGGGAGAATGGGGCTTAAGTCTTGTCGAGGACAATGATGTATTTGATAAAGAGCAGAATGTGCACGCACGAAAATCGAAAGATTCCTACATTAATGGTTTCGGAAAAAAGATTGATTGAATTTTGTACAGTCTTTAAGCTTAAACCATTAAATGGATTGTGTATGAGAAATTTTGATGGTGCCTTCACATTTTTCTCAGAAAGAGGAAATAGTACTATCGATTTTTTCTTATGCTCTATTGAATTGGTTGATAATGTAATGAAATGCACAGTTAAAGAAAGAGTACTTAACCGGATACTAAATCAGATGAACAAAAGAAAACATACACTAGGAAGATAAAATGGGATTCTACTAAACAACAAGACTGCATTTGTTTCTTAGAATCTGAAAGTTCTCAAATAGTCTTAGATCAAATCATGCAGGAAATAGACTATGATGTGGACAGGAGTATAGAAAATTTTAATATACTATTAAAGGAAGCAGGGAAAAGTATGTGCAAGACAATAGGAATAGGAGGTCCAATCAAGACCACCAATGGGTGGTTTGACAATGATTGTCTACTGAAGAAGAAAGAAGCTAGTCAGGCACTGAGTAAACTTACCAATATTAACAGAAGGAAGTACCCAGTAAAATTCAAAGAAAGAAAGGAGGAGACTTACAGAATCAAAAGAGCTCTCGATCAACTACTTAGAGGAAAAAAATAGGTTATATAAGAAACAAATTTATGATACTCTTACACAAAATCAGAAGGATAGTCAGAAAGTTTGGAGTATAATAAGAAGCATTAGGAGAAAAAGAATAAAACAACCACTTATCACATCTTTGCAATGGAAAGACACTTTGAAAGTATACTAAATCCACAAATAAATGTGTCAAATAATGACCAATGAAGTACCTCAGCAAGTTATTGAAGAAGAGGTTTTGTTCAAGATTTAGACGTAGAGATATCTGATGATGAAATAAGTTCAGCTATAAGAAAATTGAAATCAGGTAAAGCATCAGGATTAGACGAAATTCCTCCAGAATTTTTGAAAACAATAGGACATAAGATAATTCCATTCTTAGCAAAATTATTCAATAAGTTGTTTCAAGTCGGTTACTTCCCTTTAGAATGGTCTCGAGCAGTTATAGTTCCATTACACAAGAAAGGCAACATGCAGAACCGAGAAAATTACAGAGGTTTATCACTATTGTGCATATTAAGCAAATTTTTCACAGCAATATTAAATAACAGACTTTACAATTGGGCCGAAGAGGAAAACAAAATAAGCAGAGAACAAGCAGGATTTAGGAAAGGATCATATTTTCACATTTATAACTATGAGAAGTAACTGCTTATATGGTAGACGCAGGAGTAAACTGTACATAGCATTCATTGATTACCAAAAAGCTTTCGATACTGTCAAAAGAGACAAACTGTGGACAATTCTAAGTAAACATAAATATCAACAAAAATGCATAACATGTTGAAAGCTATTTATAGGAACGTGCAAGCATGCGTAAGACACGATGCGATCTTACGGAATTCTTTGAGTGCCCGGCTGGAGTGAAACAAGGTTGCTTACTGTCGCCTCTGATTTTCTCTTTACTAATAACGGAAGTAGCGAACAATGTTACAACGAAAGGAAGACAAGGATTCCAATTTCTACCTGGAACAGAGGAAATCTTTACCTTATTATTTGCCGATGACATAGCCCTAATTTCCTTAACTCCAGCCGGCCTACAAAGTCAGATAAAAACTTTACAAGAAGCTTCAGATTCTTTGGGTTTAACAGTTAACTTACACAAAACTAAAATAATGGTCTTCGGAAAAGGTGGCTACCTAGGCAGAACAAAAAAATGGGTATTACAAAGGTCAAGAAATTGAAGTAGTGAATGGTTACAATATTTAGGCTTCACCTTGACAACTTAACTTTCTGTTGACATTTCACTTTCGGAATATGCGGGAAGAGCGAAAGGTAAGATTATAGAAATAATGAAAACAATGTACAGTTTAGGACACTTGGACTTAGCTATATATCTTAAATTGTTTGACACACAAGTCAAGCCCTTACTTTTGTATTCAGCAAAAGCATGGGGATTAATCAGCTACAAAGCCATAGAAAATATTCATTTATTTGCATGTAAGAAATATTTAGGAGTAGGAAAGAAAACACAAAATATTTAGTTTGTGGGGAATTGGGAAGATACCCCATAAGTATTGATAACACAATAAGAGCAATTCGATACTTGTTCAGACTTATTAAAATGTCACCTGACAGAATACCAAAACAAGCATATGAAAAAGAGAAGACAGAAATAAACAAACCTCAGAACTGGGCTTTAGAGATAAAACGTTGTCTAGATATGTATGGCTTTTCTGAAGTTTGGACGAATGAAGGAGTAGGTGATGAATATAGATTCATTTTATTATTAAAACAAAGAATAATAGACTGCTACAAACAGAACTGGCCGGTAAGTTAGAGAATAGCGAACGCTTTTCAACGTATCTTTCCTTTAAACTCTACTTCAAACCGAGGAATACCTAAGTGTAATTACTATAGCCAAGTTTAGGAAAGCGCTAACTAGACTACGTCTCGGGACAAAACGATTTGCATGTAAACAAGAAAAAATATAGACAATTTAGCGATTACAACATGCCCCATTTGCCCAGTAGTGGAAACTGAATTACACTTTTTAACAGTTTGTCCTTATTATAGGAAACTGAGAGATAAATACAATTACAAACATTTTAGAAATATCAATACAATCACATTACAAAGCCTGGTAGAAAATAATAATGCTGAAATTATACGAGACGTTGCTATGTATGTGTTCTATGCGTTAAAAACAGAGAGAATTTCAGCTGTAGTAATAGTATCATAATAATTGCTAATGATGATTAAGATACAAATTATTAACCTTTGGGTAGTCGACACTAATTCGATTGGTCCGCATAAATTTTATTAAGGGACGTCCTTGGGGTGTTTCAAAAAAGTGGTGCTGGAAAGTGATGTTTGTAACATGATTTGAATATGTTTAATTAAGACCTGCAGGAATGCGTGCATAATATGCGGTAGTGTCGGAAAGACATGATGATACTTCAAAGGACTAAAAGGAAAGTCATAAAAAAAGTCCATCAGTATGTGCTTGTATACTAACAGTAATACTGAGGAAAGAATGACAAATAGAACATGTTTGTATTAAGACTGGTGCCTTCTATACTGAGAAAATTGTCATCATATTGAGGCTGGTCACAAAAATTGTTACATAATAATTAGTTCTAGCCAGCCTCGTATACATGGGATTTAATTGTTTGATTGTTAGGTAAAACAGACGTGTTTACTGAAACAAAAATGTTAGTTACTGTTCAGTTTATGCTAAATTTGAATAATTGCAAGTTGGTTTTGCACGTGATATGTTCCAGCAAAGATGCACGCATGCCTTAGAATGGTTTAATTGTAGGACAGGTTGTGTCATCATATATAGATATGTTGGTACGACCGACCCTTACTATCCCTGTACTATTTTCTAATTAATTAATGACCAGTCAAAACACCAAATTTTCAGAATGTATATCCAGATGAGTAGTAATTTGGGGGTAAATGTTTCATGACCATGTATGCAAATTGACCTTCCAAACTATAAATTTCACATTGCGTGACGTATGTGGGCGTAGTCTAAATTCGGTTTAAGACAGGTATATACACGGATATAACACAGATTTCGATTTGAATATAGATTTAATTTGGATGTGACATGGACACTGATTGTGAATTGTCCTAGTTTTCGACTTGAGATAGTCATCAATTTATACGTTTTGAGGTGTCCATGAAATATGAAGATTTGCTAGAGTGATAATTGATAGTAAATTTAAAGGTGAGTTAACTGGATACGATTTGGAATTCTATCTCAGTTCTTTTGATTTGTGGCTTATGCATTTCTTAATGCTAATTGTTGATTCTAATTTGATTTGATCTATTTTGTTGACTGTGGATTTCATTTTGATTTAAATTTAATTTCGATTGGACCTAGTGGGATACTAAATGATTCTTTAAACAAATAAGGTACATAGAAAATGGACTACTGAAGTAATTGCTTTGTTGATAAATGTCGATTCAACTTGTTTTGATCTGATCAATGTTGATCATGTGACTTGATTAATTCAGTTTTTTTGTTTTTTGGGTGTTTTTTTTCTGAACAATGTTGCGTGACGCATGTGAACGGGCCGTTGGCCCCACATTAAAAGGCGCAGCGTTAATGTGCGCGTCAAGATAGATAGATAGATAGATAGATAGATAGATAGATAGATAGATAGATAGATAGATGGGTAGATATGTAGATATGCACAAATGCATATGTTCTCTCTCTCTCTCTCTCTCTCTCTCTCTCTCTCTCTCTCTCTCTCTCTCTCTCTGTCGAGCCTGCTTCAAGCTAGCCATGGCAGATGGTGTGTTAAAAGTACACACCCGTGTCACCAGTGTCATAGTAGGTTTGGTCCTCACCTTCTTCTTCAGCGACCTTTTGCGGCGATGTCGAGTCAAATCCCGGACCCAAGTCCTGCAGCACCACGAAGCAGTCCTGCCTGACCTCGGATGGTGCTGTACGCCCAGCAAGCACGGACCGTTCGGTGGCTTCTGATCCTGACCACGCAAGTACTGCGGGTGAGATTACGACCGACCACCCTGTACTAAAGGACATTTTGACAGTGTTGTCGATCTTAAACACCAAATTTGACAACATGTCTGACAAGGTGAAAGATGTCAAGGACTCAGTTGATGGACTGAAAAGGGACATGAATGATATGAAAGAGACGATCAATGATCTCCATGTCCAAAACGACAAGCTTAAAGCAGAGAACAGTGCGATGAAAGACAGAATTGTGCATTTAGAAGAGAAAGTAGATGATTTTGAGGGACGACCGAAAAGGAATAATTTGATTTTTTACGAACTGCCCAGAAAGAGAAGGAGAAACCAGACAAGACTGTGAGAACATTGTTCACGACATGTTAACTGATAAGTTAGAACTATCAAAATCTGTACAATTTGACAGGGTACATCGTCTCAGTAACACACCTATTGCCTTTCTTAAACAATGGAATAATTATAGATTCTTTCCATAAGGCAAGATATTGACTTGTGTCAAGTAATGCATTGAAATATTTAACTAAGAAATCAATGACATCATTTCCTGCAGTTTTAAAGATCTGTCCAATAATGCCATCTGGTCCTGCTGCTTTTTCTTGCTTTTTTCAGTTTTTTAATTGGGAGTAATACTTCTTCCTTTGTTATATGCCCGGTTCATAAAGTCAACATTATCCTCATCATTCTCATATCTATCAGTAACAATATGTGTATGGCTATCAACAGTCAGCTAAAGCAAGTCAGGTGAGGGGTGGGCCGACCTCTGGCAACACAGTTAATATCAAACAATACTGAAAACATACATTCCCTGATCGAAAATCCAAGTGCAGCCAATTCTGATCTGATACAGGGTACGGAAATGAAATACGAAAACGCACGTGCTCCTGACCGTATCTCATGTTCACAGAATGGAAGGATTTGTGCTTCCATCCGTGACGATGCACGTGGAAGTGATAGGCATCGTCATTGCATGGAGAAGATGATGCATAGAAGCATATTGATGCATGAAAGTACGAATGAAAGTAAGAATGACAATGTGTTTGAAAGTGAACAAAATTCGAATGAAAGAAAGATTGGAAAAGCACGCTCGTTTTCTTTCCTTCATAGCAATGTGGACGGCCTTCATCCAAACTCAATGATCAACAGTTCTTATTTTATATCTATGCCTTCAGCTTTGTGTGTCTTGTTGAAACTTTTATGGAGAAAGTGGATTTCCGCCTGTTCTCCAATAATTCTGTTTTTTGTAGATCTGCAATTAAGTTGACAAGGCAGGGGAGGAGATCAGGTGGAGTGGTGTGTTTCATTAAAACAGAGATAATGTCTTTGGTATCCGAACTGAAATGTGATCAAGATAATATTTTGTTTCTTAATTAACAAGAAACTATGTGGTTTTGAAAATGACCTCGTTTATGTATGTGCTTATGTACCTCCCGGATGTCAGAAAACCTTTGAGAACTTGTAGAAAATCTTCAAAAGCAGAAACGGAATTGTCACTAAATGAGTAGAAAGAAACTCGTGGAGAGCGTGGCAGCAGAGAGTCCTCAGAAGAGAAGCTCCCTTCAAGCAAATGTTTTGGCCCTTATCTCACGACACTCTAGGGGCGTTGCGCCCCACCCGGTTCATGACTCTGGATGTCCCTCTGCTGCCCCTTTTTTCCCATCTTGGGACGAGCCATGGCTGGGATTTGAACCCGTGGCCGTCTGGACATGCTCCTTTTCCACTTAATGACTCGCACTCTAAACACTGAGCCACTGGGACACCTGATATTTGTAGGAAAGTTAAGCCTTATGAAGTTCACTTTTGTTCCTCCTTGACCAGATCCAGCTTGAACACCTCTTTGCTGCTTCTGCCATTGCTTTCAGGGCTCTGTTTTTTTTTTCCATCCGTGCAACTGAGAGCTGTTTCATGAGGCTGTATGCAGACGTTCCTACAACCCCCCTAGCTCCAATTTCTGCAGTGAGGACTTTGACCTGATAGCCTTCTCTCCTCAGGCTGTTTGCCAGATCAGCATACTTTTCAGTCTTGCAGATTTGAGCTGCCTCCATTCTATTCTCATATGGCACCGTGAGCTCGATCATGATCAGCTGCTTGGTTGACTGAGAGTGGACTACTGTGTCTGGTCTCATGCCACTCTTGCTGATGGTCTCTGGGTGACTTCCATTCTGGGAGGTCTGCTGTGCACTCCCAGTCATTTGCCCCGTCCAGCAGACTGCCTGCATGTTCCGAGTGGCACTGTTGTTCTTGGCCATGATTTGCTGCCTCCTGCCGTGAAGAATGTTGCGGATGCTTTTAGAGTCCTGATTTTCCCTTTTGTGGTGTTGGTACTAGCCCAGACTACTTGTACAATCTCTTTGAGCACTTGGTTGTGCCTCCAAGTGTACCTTCCTTGAGCCAGGGCTACTTTACATGAGCTTAAAACATGCTCCACTGTTTGTTTTCCATGACAGAGGGGGGCATGCAGGATCGTCTGTTTTTCCCCACTTCACCAGGTTTGCATTTGAAGGCAGAAGGTCATATGCAGATCTGAGAATGAAGCTGATCCTGGGAGTGGCCATGTGCCAAATGTCATTCCAAGTGAGACTTCTTTGGAGTGCATTCTCCCACGCTGTCCATTGTCCTTGCTGGCTCCTCTGGACTGCTTTTTGGAGTCTTTTTTGTCTTCTTTCCTCATCTCCTGAATCATCATGTCTCTTTTGGCTTTTTCATTTGGCCTTTGACCACCATTCAGTTTTGGTCACCCCCAGTCTTTGTTGGTCTGTATGTGTCCTGTTATTTCTCTGATATTGAGACTCTCTTTTGCAGAATCCATCGCCTCTTGAACTTTCCATTTTCTGCCTGTCTTCAGCTGGGGCTTCTACCACCTTGTCTTCCGAGTCTTCCAGTATGCTTTGAAGTCTGATCTTCCCTGCTTTGTATTCCTCCAGGATGGATTTCAGTGGTAGTTTCAGCTTTGCTTGGCGACAGTACAGCGCAATGTCAGTCAGACAGGGTGGGAGCCCTGTCCTTGTGAACTTGTTGATTTTGGATTCCATTGCCTCCACTATGCCGGTGCAGATGTCGTATATCATCAGAGGCCATAGGAGCTTTGGTATCAGTATGAACTGCAGGCACCAGACCTTGTATTTGCCTGGGAGCCCACACTGGTCAATGGTCTCCAAGCCTTCTTCCGACATCTGTTTGGGTTTCTTTTGCTCTTTGAGTGTCTTCAGCGTATCATCATCATCTTCCAGGGCTCTTGACTTGCTCTTCTGTAACTGTTGGAATGGCCTGGTTGGCAACACTGAGACCACAGATTCGGCCACTTTTTCCTTTCCTCAGTGAGAGACTCCGTGATTTCTTTGGCTTGAACTTCATTCTGGATGAGGCAACTATGTCGTCCAGCCTCTCCAGCACATGAAGTGTCTCGTCTTCTCTGGATGAAATCACTGTAGTGTAATCCATGAAGGCCTTGAGAGGGGGCATCTAGTATCCCTCGCCAAGGTCTGTTTGTCTTGCGTTGCTTGTTGCTGTTTTCAAGATGACTTCCATTGCCAACACGAACTGTATTGGGGAAATTGCACAGCCCATTGCAATGCCCACTTCCAAGTTGATCCAATCTGTTGTGTACTCCTTGGTAGAGAACCGCACTGAGAAGCCATTGAAATACTTCTTGAGCATGTTGCAGATGTTCTTTGGCACATGGTACATCTCAAGAGCCAACTGTATCATCTCATGGGGTACAGATCTATATGCGTTTGCCAGATCAAGCCACACTACGTCCAGGTCTCATTTCTGTTTTTGCTCTTTTTGGATTGCGTCCCAGATCATTGTGGCGTGTTCTATACAGCCAGCCACGCCTGGGGTGCCATCTTTCTGGACTGACACATCCAAGTACTTGTTTTCCATGAGGTACTTGGTCAGCCTTGCTGCCATGACAGAGAAGAAGATTTTCCCTTCGACGTTCAGTAGTGATACTGGCCTGAACTGGCTGATGTCACTTGAGTTTTCTTCTTTGGGGATGTACACAC
>JADBJO010013491.1:20000-27500 GCA_016801955.1 Conus betulinus | reverse complement strand
AGAGCTGCCGGTGTCACCTTAGGCTTGCTCTTCACGCTGATGTTCTGGGATAGTTTGCTTCTTCGCTGCGGGGACGTCGAGCGGAATCCGGCGTCCGACAGTCGAGGTTGGGCAGCCAGAGTGCCACGACAGGACGGAGGACCAGCACGGACAGGACTGGGGCTTCTCTGGACGTAGGACAGACGACTCTGCTTTCTCCTCAGCAATCCACCATAGCAGACGTCATGATCAAGCTGGACAGTAAGTTTACTGCAGTTGAAAACAGCTTAAAGGACCTTCGGGATCAGTTTGCTGCCATGCATACTGGGTTTGATGATCTGCGGGAGGAGATGGGAAATTTGAGAAAAAGAAAACTTGGACCTGGCAAAGAAAAAACTTTGAACTTTAGGCTAAGGTAGAGCAGTTAGAGAGAAAAAACTGATGATTTAGAATGTCTGTCCAAACGCAACAATCTTATCCTTTATGGTATCCCCAGACATCAAAATGAGTCAAATGAGCAGTGCGAAGGAAAAGTGCGTGATCTGATTACGGACAGTTTGGATGTGGTACAGGAAGCTGAGTTCGACTGTGTTTCACAGATTAAATGCTATACCCGACTCTCCCATCATAGCCTGCTGCTCCTCTTACCAAGATAAGGTGAGAATCCTTAAAGCTAAAGCCAAACTGAGGGGCAGCAAAATTTTTGTTGGAGAGGATTTCTCTTTTCGTGTCAGGGAGATCAGGCGCGGCCTCTCCTCCTTGTCTAAAAAAAAACAGAGCCGAGGGGGAAAGAGCGTCAATGATTTTCGATCATTTGAACATTGATAGTAAAAAAGTACTTTCTCGACGCTCATGACAACTTAGCTCATTCTGGATAGGGAGTCGGCCAGCCACACGTTAAAAAAACGCCTTGCAACCAGCACAGAAAAAGGGAAGGCCAGTCCCACAACACCGGTAGACTTCTCGGTCGCCGGTGACATTGACACACATGAACACTTTTCGTTGTGTCAGGGCCTGTTCGGCAGAGCTGCCGACTGGTTGCACGTGTAAATTCACGAGGTACACGATGTCTTCTGCTGTTCATAAACCTTTTGCTTTCTTGACGTGGAATGTCAACGGTTTAATGTCAAAGTTTGATGATTCTGATTTTGCCTCATTTCTTAGTCAGTTCGACTTTGTCTGCTTAACGGAAACATTTATTGATGAATGTAATGATGATTTGTTTGTTGGTTATAAAACATTTTGCAAGCCTGCGATTAAGTTCACAAATCACGGGAGACGATCTAGAGGTGTCGTATGTTTAATAAGAAATGAATTCATCCCCTTTGTTAGATCGATTGACGTAAATTATCGAAATCTAATTATTTTTCTAATAGACAAATTTTTGTTTGGAACAGACAGAGACATTTTGTATGTCTGTTCGTACATTCCCCCCCGAAGGATATCCTTTTTATGTCTATTTTGATCTAGATAACGGTATTGCTACACTGGAAGAATTTCTGACTGACCTGCTGATAATGAATGATGTTTATGTTGTTTTGAACGGCGATTTAAATGGTAGAACTGCTGATATCTCTCAAGATTTCTTTGGGTTTCATGCTTTTGATACACAACATGATTGTCAATCTTTCAGTATTAATCGATGCTCCCAAGATAAAAACCTAAATAATTATGGGAAATTGTTATTTAACATGTGCACTGCTTTGAACTTGTGCATCCTAAATGGTGGATGTGAAGGCGACCTAAAAGGTTGCTGTACATATGTTTCTGACTGTGGAAGTAGTGTGAATGATTATTCATATTGTCAAATGAACTTTTTGCTCTTCTGTGTGATGTTTGTGAACTACAGATTGTAGAACGAATAGATTCTGATCATTTCCCTGCATCACTTTATGTTCGTTTCCCTTGTGGAAACCTAGCAGGCGCTAACAAAAGAAGTCATGACGATGTTATAGAAAAAAAATGTCTGGAGTGATGAAGGCGCTTCTTCGTTTTGTGATACCCTATGTGCTGAAAAAGCGTGTGAAAAATTTGATATTGCCACAAGTTTAATAGACTCTGATGTAAATCTAGCTCTTAATATGTTTAACGAATGCATATTGGAATGTGCTTAATGTATAGATGGTCATGATAGAATTTCAAAGAACTGGTTTGACCATGAATGTTCTTTCAATAAAAGAAAGACTAGGAGATTATTGCGAATAAGTCGCCGCTCGTTGAAGGACGCTGACAGAACTGCATACGTTATAGCCAGACATGAATATAAACATTTACTAAAGAGAAAAGAAAAAGAATATAAAGAAGTTATTAATAGATGAATTAGTAACATCTATAAGGTCTCAGAAGAATTTTCTTGGTCGTAATTTATAGAATATCGCCAAAAAAAGAACTCAGCCTAGAAACAACATTTCAGCTGAGATGTGGTTTCAACATTTTCAAGCCTTGTTAGAGTTAAATACTGACAATGGGCCAAACCAAGAGGGGTTAGAGGGGTTTGAAGATGAGTCTGATACCTATATGAACCGTTCCATTAGTGAAGAAGACGTATTATTAGCTATTAAAAAAACTGAAAAACCGTAAAGCAGCAGGCCCGATGGCATTATTGGTGAACTGTTCAAATACTCTTCTGCCCAAGTTGTGCAGTTTTGTGTGAAATTGTTTAACAAATTGTTTGATAATGGTACGCACGAAAAACATTCTCTCGTATGTGTGTAAAGCGTGATTAGTTAGAGGGGAGGGGGGGGAAGGTGTGTGTGGGAGGGAGGGGGGGGCAGGTAGTGGCTTTCTACTAAAGAGGAAACTCTCTCTACTCTCTCTCTCTCTCTCTCTCTCTCTCTCTCTCTCTCTCTCTCTCTCTCTCTCTCTCTCTCACGGGGTACAAAACCCAAGAATGGCATGTCTGGGATAAGCAAATGCATTCATGGAAAGATGTCTAAGATTCACTATGCGATTTCAATGCTAAAATTCTTAATTTAGGTGACAATTAAACGACTTTTTTTTATTCAGATATCAATGTCTCACAGAATATTGCAGTGAAGACTTTACTTTTTCGTTGAAGACCAATGGTGAACGTTTTGATTAGTGTTTTATATCATGTACAACGAAAGTGTCGATTAGTGTTTTAATCCATGTACAACAAAAGTGTCGATTAATGTTTTAAATACATAAACGACGAAAGTGTCGATTAGTGTTTTAACACATATACAACGAAAGTGTCCATTAGTGTTTTAATACATACACAGCGAAAGTGTCCGTTAGTGCTTTAATACATATACAACGAAAGTGTCCATTAGTGTTTTTGACACATGTGCAACGAAAGTGTCAATTAGTGTTTTAATACATATACAACGAAAGTGTTGATTAGTGTTTTAATACATATACAACGAAAGTGTCGATTAGTGTTTTGACACATATACAACGAAAGTGTCCATTAGTGTTTACGTCCGGGAAAGACCGGAGGACACTGGGAAAGACCAGAACCAAGGGCTCTGTGGGCTGCTCCCCACTTTGCCTTCAACATGTGGCTACTAAAAAACAAAAGGAAAAGATGCTCCCAGGATTCACCGAAAGGGGGAGAGAATGATGAATCCATCGGTGCTCAACCAATCACGACTGCAAATCCCAAACGGACTACGAACATGGACCAAATGGAATATCCATGTGTCTGTGGAAAGCGTTTCGCTAAAGGCCAGGATTTAAACCACAGTGCCAAGGACACATCCACGCTGTGGTTCGGATGAGGAATTTGCACAGGCCCTCGATGCCAGGCGCCTGAAACTCAACCTGCCACGAGCAAACGAGACTGAAGATTGGGAGAAAAACTGGATGCAAAAATCGTCCAAAGACTCGATGCACTGATAGGGAAAAAAGCACCCTGGAACACAAACTAGCCACATATGGGGACATTGTGTATGCCACATGTAGAGACGCCTATGGAGCAAAACTACCCAAAGAGAAAACACCTCCAAAGAAATCCAGACGCCAAGAAGAGATGGACAAGATCAGGGTCCAAAAGAAAAACCTCAAGAAGCAAATGAAGACTGCTCTGCCAGCTGAAAAACAAGGCTTGGAAAAACTCTGGGAAGACCTGAAAGCAAAACACAGCGCCCTCAGCAAAGCGGAATCTGCGAGGAAGAGGAAAAGCAAAAAAAGAAGACACAAGAGCGTTTCTTCAGAGACCCCTTCCAGTTTGCCAGAACTCTGTTCGAGCAGCCAAAATCTGGGACCCTAAGTGTGGACAAAGGAGTTCTTGAGCAGCATCTGAGAAAAACATACTCTGACTCACAGAGCAAAGCACCACTCGACATTCAAGGTCTGTGTGGCCAAACCAACCCTGAGAGGAACAGTTCAATGACAAGCCTCCAACGTTGGCGGAAATCAAGAAGGTGGTCGACAAAGCCAGAGCCAAATCATCACCAGGGCCAAACGGAATACCTTACCAGCTGTACAAGAAATGTCCCAAGGTGCTGGAGTGGCTCCACAGGCTGCTGCGATCAGCTTGGAGAAAAAGAAGATCAGCGGCAGCAGCCAGTGGATGACGGCAGATGGTGTGTACATCCCCAAAGAGCAAAACTCAAGTGACATCAGCCAGTTCAGGCCAATATCACTACTGAACGTCGAAGGGAAAATCTTCTTCTCTGTCATGGCAGCAAGGCTGACCAAGTACCTCATGGAAAACAAGTACTTGGATGTGTCAGTCCAGAAAGGTGGCATTCCAGGCGTGGCTGGCTGTGTGTAGAACACGCCACAATGATCTGGGACGCAATCCAAAGAGCAAAAAAAAAAGAAAAGAGAGAGACCTGGACGTAGTGTGGCTCGACCTGGCAAACGCATATGGATCTGTACCCCATGAGATGATACAGTTGGCTCTTAAGATGTACCATGTGCCAAAGAACATCCGCGACATGCTCAAGAAGTACTTCAATGGCTTCTCAATGCGGTTCTCTACCAAGGAGTACACAACAGATTGGATCAACTTGGAAGTGGGCATTGCAATGGGCTGTGCAATTTCCCCAATACTGTTCGTGTTGGCAATGGAAGTCATCATCTTGAAAGCAGCAACAAGCAACGCAAGACAAACAGACCCTTGGCGATGGATACAAGATGCCCCCTCAAGGGCCTTCATGGATGACACTACAGTGATTTCATCCAGAGAAGACGAGACACGTCACGTGCTGGAGAGGCTGGACGACATAGTTGCCTCATCCAGAATGAAGTTCAAGCCAAAGAAATCACGGAGTCTCTCACTGAGGAAAGGAAAAGTGGCGAATCTGTGGTCTTCAGTGTTGCCAACCAGACCATTCCAACAGTAACAGAAGAGCCAGTCAAGAGCCTTGGAAGATGGTATGATGATACGCTGAAAGACACACGAAGAGCAAAAGAAAACCAAACAGATGTCGGAAGGAAGAAGGCTTGGAGACCATTGACCAGTGTGGGCTCCCTGGCAAATACAAGGTCTGGTGTCTGCAGTTCATGCTGATACCAAAGCTCCTATGGCCCTCTGATGATATACGACATCTGCACCAGCATAGTGGAGGCAATGGAATCCAAAATCAACAAAGTTCACAAGGAAATGGCTTGGTGTCCCACCCTGTCTGACTGACATAGCGCTATACTGTCGCCAAGCAAAGCTGAAACTACCACTGAAATCCATCCTGGAGGAATATAAAGCAGGGAAGATCAGACTTCAAAGCATGCTGGAGGACTCAGGAGACAAGGTGGTTGAAGCAATCAAGCCCCAGCTGAAGACAGGCAGAAAATGGAAAGTTCAAGAGGCGATGGATTCTGCAAAAGAAAGTCTCAAGATCAGAGAAATAACAGGACACACACAGACCAACAGACAAGGACTGGGGGTGACCAAAACTGAATGGTGGTCAAAGGCCAAAGGAAAAGCCAAAAGAGACATGATGATTCAGGAGATGAGAAAAGAAGAAGACCAAAAAAGACTCCAAAAAAGCAGTCCAGCAGAGCCAGCAAGGGCAATGGACAACGTGGGAGAATGCACTCCAAAGAAGTCTCACTTGGAATGACATTTGGCACATGGCCCCTCTCAGGATCAGCTTCATTCTCAGATCTGCATATGACCTTCTGCCTTCAAATGCAAACCTGGTGAAGTGGGGAAAAACAGACGATCCTTCATGCCCCCTTTGCCATGAAAAACAAACAGTGGAGCATGTCCTAAGCTCATGTAAAGTAGCCCTGGCTCAAGGAAGGTACACATGGAGGCACAACCAAGTGCTCAAAGAGATTGTACAAGTAGTCTGGGCTAGTACCAACACCACAAAAAAAGGGAAAATCAGGACTCCAAAAGCACCCAACATTCTTCACGGCAGGAGGCAGCGAATCATGGCCAAGAAGAACAACAGTGCCACTCGGAACATGCAGGCAGAGTCTGCTGGACGGGGCAGATGACTGGGAGTGCACAGCAGACCTCCCAGAATGGAATAGTCACCCAGAGATTATCAGCAAGAGTGGCATGAGACCAGACATAGTATTACACTCTCAGTCAACCAAGCAGCTGATCATGATCGAGCTCACGTGCCATATGAGAAACAGAATGGAGGCAGCTCAGATCTACAAGACTGAAAAGTATGCTGATCTGGCAAACAGCCTGAGGAGAGAAGGCTATCAGGTCAAAGTCCTCACTGCAGAAATTGGAGCTAGGGGGGTTTGTGGGAACGTCTGCATACAGCCTCATGAAACAGCTCTCAGTTGCAGGGAGGGAAAAAAAACAAAGCCCTGAAAGCAATGGCAGAAGCGGCAGAGAGGTGTTCAAGTTGGATCTGGTCAAGGAGGAACAAAAGTGAACTTCATAAGGCTTAACTTTCCTACAAATATCAGGTGTCCCTGTGGCTCAGTGGTTAGCGCGAGTCATTAAGTG
Organism: Conus betulinus; assembly: GCA_016801955.1. NCBI lineage: Eukaryota > Metazoa > Mollusca > Gastropoda > Neogastropoda > Conidae > Conus > Conus betulinus. Next base: position 20,641 of record JADBJO010013491.1, on the reverse strand, counting down.
GAAATGAGCATGTCCAGAAGGGCATGGGTTCGAATCCCAGTCATGGCTCATCCCAAGATGGGAAAAAAAAAAAAAAGGGGCAGCAGAGGGACATCCGGAGTCATGAACCGGGTGTGGCCCAACCCCCTAGAGCTTCTGAGGACTCTCTGCTGCCACGCTCTCCACGAGTTTTCTTTCTACTCTACTTTGACACATATACAACGAAAGTGTCCATTAGTGTTTTACTATGTACACAACGAAAAAGGTCGATTAGTTTGTTAATACATATACAACGAAAGTGTAGATTTAGTGTTTTAAAAACATATACAACAAAAGTGCCGATTAGTGTTTTACTACGTACACAACGAAAAGGTCGATTAGTTTGTTCATACGTATACAACGAAAAGTCTTGATTAGTGTAGTGTAGATTACAAATGCAACAAAAGTGTCGATTTGTTTGTTAATACATAGACAACGAATGTTATGGGCGCGCGCGCGAGCACACTCACACACACACACACACACACACACACACACACACACACACACACACACACACACACACACACACACACACACACACACACACACACACACACGTGCATACATACGTACTCTCTCTCTCTCTCTCTCTCTCTCTCTCTCTCTCTCTCTCTCTCTCT
>JADBJO010013491.1:0-15000 GCA_016801955.1 Conus betulinus | reverse complement strand
CCTCATCACAGAGCGGATGGACCTAAAGGACCAGATCAACCAGACCCTAGACCAAGACCACAAGCAAGAGTTACAGGCACACTACTGGGGACGTCAACCGCCAAGTTAAGAAAAGTGCTAGACAAGACAAGAAACAATTCATCCATGAGCTCACAGAAGAGGCAGAAACAGCGGCAGGACAGAGAAACATGAAAAGACTGTATGAGATTACTCGAACACTTTCTGGAAAGACCAGCAACCCCAGTTGCGCCCGTCAAAGACAAGGAGGGAAACACCATCGCAGGAGAAGCTGAACAGAGAGCAAGTGGGCAGAGCACTTTGAAGAGACACTGAATAGACCTGCACCACCTGTCCCCCCCCAACATTCCACCACCAACTCAGCTTCTGGACATCAACACAGGCCCACCAACCAAGACGGAAGTTACCAAAGCCATCAAGTCACTGAAGTCAGGTAAAGCAGCGGGTCCAGACGGAATTCCACCTGAAGCACTGAAAGCAGACATCCAGACGTCAACAGAGATGCTGCATCCACTCCTAAGCAAGATCTGGGAGCAGGAACGAGTGCCAGAAGACTGGAAAAGAGGCCACCTGGTGAAGCTGCCGAAGAAAGGGGACTTGTCATCCTGTAACAACTGGAGGGGATTATGCTGCTGTCCATCCCGGGGAAGGTGCTGCCAAAATCATGCTAGAGAGACTAAAGACCGCCCTAGACAAGACCCTCCGCCAAGAACAAGCTGGATTTTCGCCAAGACAGATCATGCACGGACCAAATAGCCACCATGAGAATTATCATCGAGCAGTCTCTGGAGTGGCAGACCCCCTTGTACGCAGTATTTGTGGATTTCCAGAAGGCGTTTGACAGCATCGACAGATACCATCTGGAACTCATGCACCACTATGGCTTCCCACCAAGTTTGTTGCCATCATCCAACAACTTTTACGAAGATGCCACATGCCAGGTCGTCCACGACGGGAAGCTAACGACGAAGCCCTTCACCATACAAACTGGCGTCCGTCAGGGGTGTCTCTACTATCGCCGACAATTTTCCTGATGGTCGTTGACTGGATAATGCGGCAGTCTACAGACGGCAAGAGGACAGGAATCCAGTGGACTTTCACCAAGCAACTGGAAGACCTGGACTTCGCCGACGACATCAGCCTTCTCTCCCACAAACAGCAAGACGCACAAGAGAAGCTGTGTCGGGTAGCAGTAGAAGCAGGAAAGACGGGCCTCCAAATCAACACAAAAGAAAACAGAAGCCATGAGAGTCAACAACCAGCAACGACCCACTACGACTACAACAGGAAGACATAACTGAAGTTGACAAGTTTGTCTACCTCGGCAGTGTGGTCAGCAAAGATGGAGGTACAGATGAGGATATCAAGAGCCGCATCAATAAAGCCAGGCACACCTTTACTACGCTACGGCCTATCTGGAATTCCTCTGCCCTCTCACTCCACAACAAGATCAGAATCTTCACTCAAATGTGAAATCTGTTCTTCTGTATGGTTCTGAAACGTGGCGAACAACAAAGACAAACACCCACAAAAACTCCAAACATTTATCAACAGATGTCTGCGAAATATTGTGAACATCAGATGGCCAGATGTTATTGCCAACACAGAACTGTGGAACAAGACCAAGCAAGTTCCAATAGAATTAGAAATCAGAAAACGGAAGTGGGGATGGATTGGCCACACCCTCAGAAAGTCTCCATCCAACATCACAAGACAAGCACTTGAATGGAACCCTCAGGGCAAGAGAAAAGTGGGAAGACCAAGGCAGACATGTCGAAGGAGTACCGACGCAGAAGTGAAGGCCGCCGGAATGACGTGGGCCGAGCTGAAGAGGATTCCCGAAATCGTGTCCGCTGGAAGAGTGTGGTTGCGGCCCTATGTTCCCCAGGGAACATCCCTCATTTCCTTCGGGATCGTTCTGTTCCTCAAATCACACTGCTGGCCTTTGAGATAAGGTGCCAACAGAGAGGACGTAGAAGGGAAAAAGAGAAAAAAGTAAAGAAAAAAAAAAAAGAAAAAAAAAGTAGGCATGAATACAAAGATGCTGGCCCTCACATTTTAAAGTCTGTTTTTGGAGTGTTTTCGATAGACAACACACTCTGTTTCTCTGTCCGTATGGCAAAACTTCCCTCCTTCTCTCTTCCCCCCCCCCCCCTCTCTCTCTCTCTCTCTCTCTCTCTGTATCCTTCTATCAGTCTGTCTGTCTGTCTGTCTGTCTGTCTCTCTCTCTCTCTCTCTCTCTCTCTGTCTGTCTGTCTCCCTCTCTTTGTCTCTGACTGTCTCTGTATATGTCTCTCTTCCCCACCTTCTCTCTCTCTCCCCCCCTCTCTCTCTCTCTCTCTCTCTCTCTCTCTCTCTCTCTCTCTCTCTCTCTCTCTCTCCTCTCTCTCTCTCTCTCTCTACTCTCTCTCTCCCTCTGTTTCTGCATACCCTTCTATCCGACTCTCTCTCTCTCTCCTCCTCTCTCTCATCCTCTCTCTCTCTCTCTCTCTCTCTCTCTCTCTCTCCCTCCTCTCTCCTCTCTCTCTCTCTCTCTCTCTCTCTCTCTCCCTCTCTCTCTCTCTTTCTCTGCATACCCTCTGTCTATGTCGACTCTCTTCTAAATCTCTCTCTCTCTCTCTCTCTCTCTCTCTCTCTCTCTCTCTCTCTCTCTCTCCTCTCTCTCTCTCGGTGTGTGTGTCTCCCTCTCTTTGTCTCTGACTATGTCTCTCCCCTATGTCTCTCCTCCCCCCCCCTCTCTTCCCTCTCTCTCTCTCTCTCTCTCTCTCTCTCTCTCTCTCTCTCTCTCTCTCTCTCTCTCTTTCTCTGACAGTGAGACCACTTTTACAGTCAGAGTGATTTGACACTACGTCAATGACTTCCTTCCTTGTAAGAAACGACAAAATGATGCCCACCTTTTAATGTCTCGCCGGGAGGGGTGGAAATGACTCTCCTTTCATTTTCATTTATGGAGGAAGAGACTCAATGCTCTGGTACTTCATGTGCTGTTTCAATTATAACGTGTGCACGTATGACCGAGCTCTGTGTGTGTGTGTGTGTGTGTGTGTGTGTGTGTGTGTGTGTGTGTGTGTGTGTGTGTGTGTGTGTGTAAATTAGTGCAGTTGTGTGTGTGTGTGTGTGTGTGTGTGTGTGTGTGTGTGTGTGTGTGTGTGTGTGTGTGTGTGTGTGTGTGCGGACGCGCGCGCGCGCGCGCGCGCGCGCTTGGTTTTGATGTAAATTTTTTTCAACCAAAATAAATCAATAATACACATAATATGGCAAAACGTATAAAGATCAAATGAATGAATAAGTAAGTAAGCAATTAAGAAATGAATTGTCACATGTATCCATGAATGAATGCGTGAACTGTCACAAATAAATGAATGAATGACTCAATCAATCAATCAGTCAATCACTTAATTAATAGATGAGTGCATCGTACATGCTCCAGACTGTGTCCCTCTTGGATGAAATGTTTTGAGACCATCGTCTGGCGTCTGTCTGGGTGCCGAATGTCATAGCGGTGACCCGCTATGACACTTGAAGATTACTATGACCAAATTTACTCTGGGAATTTCAGACATTGCACAACACCGGTATCATTACAGTAAATATAATGGAATGGATTTTACTTGTCCACTATGTAATAATGATAAAGTAGACGAACTGCATTTTGTTTTATGCTGCTCTACGTTATTTAGTCAAAGAGTGCACTATATTCCAATTAAATTTTCCATGGATCCCTGTCAATTTCGGTTAAGTTTGCTTATGGCATCTCAGAATGAAAGCACAGTAAGAAATTTCACAGTTTACTTGTACAAGGCATTTCAGTTTCGATCAGCTATGACTTGGTGAGAGAGAAGTCCATCCAGTCTTTCTAGTGTTCTGTAAAAACGCGTATATTGTTGTTACGTTCTCCATACCCCACTTCAAAAGGGGCAATGGCCTTTTTTAAATAAACCGTCCGAGTTCTGAGTTCTGAGTTCTCTCTCTCTCTCTCTCTCTCTCTCTCTCTCTCGGACGTCGTCGAGTGCGGACGCAAGTGATCGGCTCTGCTTCTAGTTTGTTTTTCAGGTGTACTGTGAATTAATCGAACGCTGATTTTTGGGTGACAGTGTGTCAGGTGATTTTCACGCCTGAAGACGTGCTTGTTTTTCAGTGTCATCATGGGATGCAGAAGTTATAAGTGATTTTTTTTCTTTTTTTCTTTTTTTTTTAGATGCAGATTATCAGTGGTACTTCAGCACACCTCTTGCTGCGGTGTCCTGTCTTAATCCGGAGTCCACACCTGGTGGTTGCTAAGCCCTGACGCCACGCTGTGACCCAAGCCCAGTGTAAGAGTTCAGCTTCCCACTTTAGTTCAACAGCCCACTCCATCCCGTCGTCTCGGCCCAGTAACCAGTGCCAGATTGAACACAGAACCTGTGGCGTCCCTGGTATTACATCATCTTCATACAGCCACTTTCCACATCTCCAACAGTGGACCCCACCTCCTCTCATCCCGACCAGTCTCGCCTGATGACAATGGATGTGTGCATGCCTGTAATTAGTGTGTGTGTGTGTGTGTGTGTGTGTGTGTGTGTGTGTGTGTGTGTGTGTGTGTGTGTGTGTGTGTGTGTGTTCGTTCTTTCGTACTTCTGTTTAACGTCTGTTCACTTTGTGTGATATTAGACGTGAATGAAAGAAGAGTGAGTGAGTGACTGACTGAATGATTAAATGAATAAGCCTATGTGTTGTGTAAGCATGAATGTAGGCCTTTGTATGTGAGTGTGTACGTGCATGTATCTGTATATGTGTCTAAACTGAATAATAAACATATCAATAATCTTAAATACAACAATTAGAGGGAAAAAACTAACATATATCAAGAAAACAAAAATCCTTCACTATCTTAAACAAAATGAGTTAGCTCAAAACTATCTAAATAAAAAACCCAATCGGACTATGTATTAAGGATTCAGCAATTTCGATCAGCAGAGAATGATTCAGAAGTAGATCTTGCAAGTTTTTTTTTTCAGAAAAAGTATTGGATCGTAATGATGCTGGTAAGAAAGTAGCGTGTGTGTGTGTGTGTGTGTGTGTGTGTGTGTGTGTGTGTGTGTGTGTGTGTGTGTGTGTGTGTGTGTGTCCTGGGCCAGCTGAGAAAGCTGGCTAATCGGGCACAGCAACGTCTGTGTGCTGTGACTCTTCCGCCGACCTTCTTTCTCTGTGTTCCACACAGGACATCCACCAAACATCATGTGCCCGGCGCTCAACACATGGGCCGTGGCTGTCGCCTAACACGCCAGCTATGGCTACTTAAAGAGATTAGCTTTGGCATTGGCATGGCTGAAGCTTTCCGATTGTTTCCATGCAGTGCGGCACCAGGACCTACAACCATGGGGCCAGCTTCACGCTCCATGGCCCAAGACAGGTTATTTTCACTGGACCATGCCCTTGAGAAAATTCAGCACAAAGTCGACCCAATACAAAAAGCATTTTTGTCTCAGCAAAAACATGTGCCACATTGGAGGTATGTAGGCCTACTTTACCACACATATGTAGGCAATTATGCACCAAAGAGCCTTACTATGACATGGACCGACTGTGGGCCTTATCACAGACCTTACGGCGAAAAGTGTTCCACTGTGGATTTTGCATGTCCCATCCCATCAGATTTGTACCAGTCTACATTAGGGACACAGGCTGGTCTGAAAAAAAACCTGCGGAAGATATATATTATACAACACACAATATCCTTGTTCAGGGTAGGGCATGTGAGGACTGGGTGGACAGTGAGTTCAAAACATTGCGCGCCATTGTGCACACAATGGCCACAAGCACTGTCTGCCCTGAACTCCTGTCAGTAACATATTTACGTCAGCCAGACCATTCCACTGCGATGGTCATTCTGACCAGCGGCGATGCTGACCAGCCGAGGATGATGACAGGCGCCCGCATTATCATTAGCACGAACTCGCCCACCGTACACACTACGGTGGCACCAGGGGAGGTCATCGACGTAGGGGAGATCGCTGTGTGTCATCAGAGAGACGCAGATATGTACCTGAACTCTCCCTATCAACCCCCTCCACTCCCAGTTCAAAAGCTGCTGTGTTCCCACTTCCCTCCCCATCTACCCATGCTCATCTCTCAGCCACTGTGTCCAGCAGCCTGCTGCTCCCTCCTCTCCATTCCCAGTACCACACCACAGTGTCCAGCCAGCCTGCTGCTCCCTCCTCTTCCCATCCCCAGTACCACACCACAGTGGAGAAGAAAGCTGGGTTTTCTACTGTGGCCTCTACACAACACCAAGACACTGATGACGTCGTCCCTTCCCCAACAGAATCTTCCGTTAGTAAACATAGTGCATGCGTCACCCAAAAGATCCCTCAACACTGTGCCACCCTACCTCCAATGAACCTCAAAACACCAGCCCCGACAATCTCTCGAGCAACAATCGGCTCATCTCCCACTCCCACTCCAATGATTCATCAACTGAGGACAACAGTGAATCTGTCAATAGCTGTTCCCATGAAGACTGTGTCCAAGGGAAGAATTTCTGGTAATAACCCAAGCCCTACAGGCTGAAGTCTCATCTCTATGCGCAGCTCTTCAAGAACTAAGACAGACACTTAAAATAGAAATATATATATATTCCCCCACAACACAATTACATCATCAATCATCTCAAAACATACCAACCCCTCGGAAATCATCCAGTTCCCAACAACCCGAGCAGAAGCAGAAAAACAAGCGCCAATGACTGGAAAGCCCTCCTGTCCTCTCTCATCAAGCACTACCCTTCTAAACCCTCTTGTTTTACCTCCCCTGCGACCCTTTTCCCACCGGTCTCCTCTCAAAATCCCTCCCCTCCCACTACTACAGTCTCTCCCCCTTCCACCCTTCACCCACAAGAACCTGCGGACTCCCCGTCAATAACAACTGACAGACATAATGCTACAGTCAGCCCCGCTAATGCTGACCTTTGCACAGCTGGTGAGCTTGAGTCCCCCACTCATCCCATTCTCAGAAAATAACTTTAAACCAACAGGCAACTGTCATTATTCTAGGAGACTCTGTCATCAAAGGTGTGGACCTTTCCCGCTCTTTCCCTCCTCATTACAAACAACAAAAAGTCAGTGTCAGTGGTCTGACACTTTCCCAACTCACAGAATGGCTAAGCTGTCAAATGCCCACACAGACAGCTCGACATGTTGACTTTCATGTGGGCTTCAACGACTGCAGACAGCAATCAACATCAGCAGAGGGCGGCATCAGTACTGAGAGATGGTCACAGCTTCTCTCAGTACAGACACATTTTCCCAAAGGCGTCAATACAAGCACCTGGTATTACTCCTGGGTGGGGCCGCCACCCACTGAATGCTCTAATACATGCTAGCAACCGCAACTTGCAGTTGGCATGTGAAAACATGTGGGTCAAGTATACAGACCGCTTGAACGTTTTCACCACAGCTAGCGGAGCACCCAGAACGGCTTAGCACTTCGAGCGTGACGCCGGGAAAGGAGAGGCCGCCTGCTGAAGGTAGTGTCGGGAAACCAACAAGTGGTCATAAGCCCCCTCCCCCACTGCTACATAACAGGGACACCCCTTCCCCCAGGAAGCCAACAAGTGGTCATAAGCCCCCTCCCCCACTGCTACACAACAGGGAAACTCCGTTCCCCAGGCGCCCTACCAACCATCTGAGCCACTCTGCTCCCCACCTTCCCTCGTATTATCAAACTTCTCCATTCATCCCTCCCCCCAGATAACTATCCAACCCTTGTCCCTCACTCAGCCGAACATCACCCCTCCCTCAGTTCTCCTATCAACCATATGGATTTTGATGTTTTTTTCCGCCTCTATTAAGCTATCACCCTAGATCCCGACTACCCGTCTCCCCCATTAGCACAAAACATTCGTCACTATCACGTGACAATGAATGTCACTGTTATATGAACACCTGTGACAACGTTTCCTCAATTTCATTCCATGTATTTATCCCCCTTTTCCTCCTCGCACACTTTCTGTTTCTGGCAGTGGCCATACTATATGCCTGTCTCTCCCTCCCCACCCCTGTACCCCCCCCCCCCCCCCCCCCCCCCCCCCCGCCCCAACAGGCATTCATGTTGAAAAGGCCCTCTGATGTATTGTTCCTGCTACAAGGAGAGTATACAAGCCGTAGTTACAGAAATTCAGAAGTCGTGCAAAGCAGTATTGGAGGTGTCTAGAACATTCGTTCAGCTCCACCAGTTTCGCCTATGACAGTGATGTTTACCAAGCTTCATGTCAATCAAGCTCGAAAAAGGAGGTCAAGATGGCCGACTAGGTGAGCGGCTCATTCGATCGCTGTGTGTTTTTGAGGTATTATTATGTGATTACTGCATTGGAATACAAATTTGACTGTTCTTAAGGGTGTGTGAAGGTGTCACGGTGACGGTTGTCTATCTATTAGGAGCAGTTGAACATTTTGGAGGGAGATACCTACCTGAATGTGTTGAACCGGGTTGTGTATGAGAGCAGCTTTTTTCGTTTCATTCAGTTTTTGTTGAACCTACATCTTGCTTGTGCTTCTGTTCCTTGGTGCTGTACGCACGTGAAAAGTGAGGTGTAATGTCTCATAGCGGTATCAACACAAGCAAGAAGCGTGCACGTGCTAGCGACTCACCTGGGCTTGTTGACGACAAGGAGTTTGTTTTGATCAAGGCGAGTTTGTTGTATGATCACCATCTTAACAGCGACAACACTTCCTTGTATGACGGATCTACCATCTTAACAGGTGACGTTTTTCACTCAACCAAAATCGAAAGCGATTCGGATTCCGAACTACCGGCAAATTCTGTCGTTACAGCTGATAACTCTGCGCTATCATCAGATACAATGGCTACTGCCGAAGATGTTTAAGAGTGTTCTCACAGATCCCGTGATACTAGCGACTATTGCCGATGCAGTCGCTGCACGAATCAATCCCACTATTGAAGCGATGCAGAACAAACTTGCAGAGAAGGAGAAGGAAATCAAAGCCCTGCAAGACAAGATCGATGCTCTTGAGGCTTATACCCGTCGAAATAGTATTCGCATCAATAACATTCCGGAGATTGCCAACGAGGACACTGATAAAATAGTCCTAGCCCTAGCAAAATGCCTGGACGTTGGGATTGATCCTGTTACTATCGACAGATCGCATCGACTCGGAAAACCCGGAGTACCCGGTAACGGACCACGGGCAATCATTGTGAAATTTACCACACATAAGAGCAAGGCGGCCCTCATGAAAAAGCGCAGTAGCCACCGTGGGAAAACAGCGAGAGACGTCTTGAAAACTTACACTGACAATCGTCCGGCTGGCATTGACAATAAAGTTTACGTTAACGACGACCTGACCGCCAACAGGGCAACAGTGGCTGCAAAGGCACGAGTACTACGCAAGAACAAGATCATCACCGACACCTGGACTCGCGACGGGGACGTTTTCGTGAAGAAAGACGACCGTGTCAGCAAGATCAACTGTCTCGACGACCTCCTTAAGTACGCTAAATAATGCGTGACTGTGTCTGGCCCTAAACTTGTAACAGTCATGGGTAAACCTCATGGACATCTTGTATAGGTCAACCATCAAAGTTGTGTAACCCTCCTCCGAACACTACACCTGTAACTTATTCAACAACAACATGGCCTGTATTGCATGGCCTGTATCGCACGCACGCGACATGCCTTTGAGGAGGTCTGCAAGCATTTCAATGTGAGTTTCTAAACAGCTCAATGTGAAGTCTTGTCTGTCGGTCAGTGGACGGGCCATGCGGTTCGCTGTGACGGAAAACGACTTACAATGAGTCACCGCACTAACTATGAGTGTCCAGCTGGAGACCAACTTTGACACTTGTTTAGACAGCTGAACGCAGTGAGTCTAGAACCAGTGAACCAGTGAAAACCGGTGGAATCCGGCGCGCGCGCGCGTGTGTGTGTGGGTGTGAGTGTGTGCATATATCTGTGCGGTGTGAGTGTGTGTGTGTGTGTGTGTGTGTGTGTGTGTGTGTGTGTCTGCATGTGTGTGTGTATGTGCGCGCGTGTGTTTTTGTGTGTGTGTGTATGTGTGTGTGCACATGTGTATGTGTGTTTACACTTGCAAGCAGTGTGTGTGTGTGTGTGTGTGTGTGCGCATGCATGCATGTGTGTGTGTGTGTGTGTGTGTGTGAGAGGGAGAGAGAGAGAGAGAGAGAGAGTTTGTATTGTGTGTGTTTGTGTGTGCCAACTTGTGTGTTGGATAAGCAGTTTTTTATTACTTGTTGGATATGTATTTATTATCCAAACCTGATATTAGGCTGGTGGTTGATCTAATTCTTATTGAGTCCTATGAAACGCTCAAGGACTATCAATAGCATCAGAAATCAGCCATGTGTTTTGTCCAGGGCACATAAGACACGAAGAAGTTATACAGGACTCCTCCTGTTGATATTATTGACTTGCAGTTTCGTCATATGATTTACAGTTTCGTCATTCGTAGCTGTCTGTAAATGCTAACGATTTGGTAACAAATGAAACTGCTGGAACTAACCGGCCTCGATACAGGATGACCATACGAACATACATATAAGCATATAAGCATGTGTGCGTATGTGCATTTGCGTGTGTACGTGCAAGTGTCTGTTTACGCGCGCGCGCGCGCGCGCGCGCGCGCGCGCGTGCGTGTATGTGTGTGTGTGTGTGTGTGTGTGTGTGTGTTGTGTGTGTGTGTGTGTGTGTGTGTTCATAGATAACTGTGTGCTTCATGCTAACGCCAACTGTGTCCCTTAACTAAACAATGTCCTGTGATGACCAACTCCACTTCAAATTTTTGTTTGCAATATAGTCGACTTCTGTGTATCTATACAACGCCAGTAGTTATGTCCCATATCAGCTGTTTTGTTGTGGCACAGTGAAACAATGTACACAATAGCTATCTTGTACACTGTTAGATGCGCACTTCTATTATTTGTATAAGGTTGGCCGTAGCCTGTCCTTTCTCCTGAATTAACGGCTTTAGCGGTTGTTCACAGTGGTGTATTCATAGGCCTATCTTTACCCGCCGTTCCCTCGCCCTCCCCTCTCTTCCCCCTCTTCCCACCTTCCCCACCCTTCCCCTACCCTTCCCCGCCTTTGATCTGTTTACGCGTGATCAACGAAGACTAGCTGGCACGTGGTACTCAGTTTTTCTTTACCTGTTTTGCGTGGTTCACTGCAGTACAGCCTGTTTAGCTTTCTGTAACGAACCTCAATACACCATCGGTCGATCTTACTATCATCTGTTCACCATGGATTTACCTCTTTCGATTTTTCATGTGCCCTTTATTTACTTTTTCCCCCTTTTTTTCTTTTTCTTTTGTCAATGCATTTAAAACGCTTTTTTTTCTTCTTTTCCTTTTCAGTTCTCATTTCCTCTGCATGCTTATCTAAACAAGACTTTGCCTCAATCTCTGTCATCATTCCTGTAGAGAGAGAGTCTCGTATTCCAAGTGTCTCCTGTCACAGACTTATCCTGACTCTGGTTCTGTTTCTCGTGTTTCTGTGCTCTATAAACTTAATGGCTTGTGACTCAACTCAGTATAGAGCCAGAGTAGGAAGTTATCATCCCAGCGCGGCGGCCAAAAGCCAAACTTACATATTTTCCTGCCCTGTCGATATTTTATTTTTCCTCATCCTGAGATCTTGCAGATGTGAATGTGGAATTCCACTAGTACTTTTTGTATTAATCAATTATCACCCTTGCTGCATCTCGTCTTTCACAGGCACTTTTTATATAGATCCTACAGCTCATTTTCTGTCTTCCTCATTAAATGTAAATAGCCCTGTTTCTACTGACACTAGTCAAAGCGAGACAAATCCACGGCTAATAGGATGCAGCGATGGTTACTTTCTTTCCTATTATTGGTCCTTGTCGTGGCCGGCGATGTAGAACAGAATCCTGGGCCCAACATGACCAAACACAACGAACTTCACGTAATACATGTCAACGCTCGGAGTTTAAATCAAGCCCATATAGATCTGATCACTGCCGAATGTAACAAATTTGACATAATCACTGTATCTGAAACATGGTTGTCGCCCTCCGTTCGCAATGATAAGCTTCTTATTCCAAATTTCCAGCCACCAATTAGACTTGACAGACCTAATGACCCCCATGGCGGAGTAGCCATCTATATCAATAACAATCTTTTCTGCAAGCACAGGTCTGATCTTCACGTAGACAATCTTGAAGCTATATGGATTGAAACGAAACTAGGCCAGGAAGTTATTCTGATCGGATCATATTATAGACCACCCAACGCTAATGTTCAGTACTGGAAACTTATCAGCGAAAGCATACGCAAAGTTAACAACACGGCTACCAAATTCTTCATTCTTGGTGATTTCAACTCGGACTTTTATAGTCCATCTCCCCATTTATTAGACATACTTAACACTTTCCAGTTGCACCAGTTAGTTAAGGAACCCACTAGAATAACAGAAGACAGTAGCACATGTATCGATCTAATTATGACGCAAAGTCCAAACCTCGTTATAGATACTGATGTTTTACCAGAAATATGTACGACCACTGTGTGCCTAGAGTTATATTAAAAAATCCTGTAACTAGAAACCATACTTTTAAAAAGAACCATTTATGATTATAAAAATTTAGATTCTGTAAAACTATGCAACCTGCTCTCTCAGATTGACTGGACGCACGTCTTAGAAATTAAGAACGTAGAAGAAGCAACCGAAACCTTTACTAGCCTGTTTAACGAATGTTCTTTACAGTGTGTACCTTCCAAGTTAATTACTATCCGTACTAAAGATGCTCCATGGATAACCAAAGACATCTTAACGTTGATTAACAAACGCAATGCTTTACATAGACGTTATAAACTGTTATTAAAGAAAACTAGCGATCCAACATTGTCACAACATAACGTAGAGAGCCAGAGGCAGATAAATGAAAGTCTTACTCGATATCGCGAGTTCAGAAATTTCACAACCGATAAAATTCGTGAACGTAAAATTCAATATCTTGATGAACTTGAAATAAAAGCCTCTGATCCATCACAGTTCGGAAACAAGCAATGGTGGAAACTAGTCAAGTCTTTTTTAAATAAAAAAGGCATTGACTCAGGCGATTTCCTCCAATTAATAGCAATGACAAATTATACTATTCAGACTATGAAAAGCTCAAGTATTTAATGACTTTTTCATTACACAATCCACTCTTGTAAACTGTAATGACGAACCCCCTATAATACCCCACCTAGACTGTTCCCTTACTGAAATTCAACTCTCTAGAGACGAAATCGAACAAGTAATAAGAAATTTTAGAATCCAACAAAGCTGTAGGTCCTGATCTCATACATAATATCCTTTTAAAAGCATCTTCTCATGTGATCTCACTTCCACTTTCTATACTATTTAACCGTTCCTTATCAGAAGGTGTCTTTCCTGCACTGTGGAAGACAGCTCACGTTAACCCAATTCACAAAAAAGGATCTACAAATCTCTGCGACAATTACCGTCCGATTCCCTTTTAAGTTGTGTAGGAAAAATTCTCGAAAAGTGCATTCACTCTCACATTTTTTGCTTCCTTAGGGAGAATAGTATTCTAACTCCATCACAATCTGGTTTATTTCAGGTGATTCCACAATTAACCAACTAACTTGTATTTATGACAATTTCTGTTCCTCTTACGATGATGGAATCACAACACAGTCCATATTTTTTCGATATTTCAAAAGCTTTTGATCGGGTCTGGCATAAAGGACTTCTTAAAAAATTAGAATCGATAGGTATAAGAGGTAAACTGTTAGAATGGTTTCAAAATTATCTCGACAAACGTACCCAGAGGGTTGTAATTAAAGGTGCAAAGTCAACTGACTGAAAGTTGTACCAGCTGGTGTCCCTCAAGGCTCTGTTCTAGGTCCACTTTTATTTCTAATTTACATAAACGATATTGTAATGAACCTAGAATCTATCATTAAACTTTTTGCAGATGACACAAGCATATCTCTTTCACTTCTTCCAAATCCCATTACACGAGCTGAAATTTAAAATCTGACTTGGAAAAAATAGAGACATGGGCAACCACCTGGAAAGTTAACTTCAATAAAGGTAAAACTGACTTGCTTAATTTTAAGAAAAACAACTTGCCCATTTACTCCCTTAGGTTTGCTGACACAATTCTTCAGGAAGCTGAATACCACAAGCATTTAGGTTTGATAATCCAGAACAACTGCAAATGGGAAATGCACATTGCCAACATTATTTCTAAAGTAACACCACTAATTTCTTGCCTTAAACATTACAAATACAAAACTATCAAGAAAGTCTCTAGAAACTATGTACAAAAGCTTTGTATTACCTCACTTTGATTACGCAGACGTCATATGGGACAACTGTAGTAAAAACCTCGCAGAAAAAATTAGAAGATCTCCACCTTGATGCTTTACGAACAATTGTTGGTTGTTCCCGGGGATGTAGTCATTCAAAATTATATCATGAATCAGGTTTCAGTTCACTTGAAGAACGGCGAAAAAGACACAAACTAATTTTCTATCACAAAATTGTATATGGAAACAGCCCCGATTATTTAGGTAATCTCCTACCCCCCCCCCACTAGTGTCTTCTGTGAATCCGTATCATCGTCGCAGGTTAGGTGATCGTTCTGTGCCTCGGTGTAAAACTGAACTGTATTCTAACTCTTTTTTTTCCCATCAAGCACTCGTCTCTGGAACAGTCTTCCCGAATCTGTCCAGTCTAATTCTTCTATCAGCGCATTGAAACGTTACTTGTCTAGAGATGATGCTTGTGTTCCATCATATTTTTATCATGGCTGCAGAAAACTACAGACCTCACATGCTTGTCTTCGACTTGGTATGAGCAACCTTACCACGATCTTTATCGTCGTCATCTTTTTGCTAAATCCTTCATGTGCTTGTGGTTACCCTACGGAAACTGCCGAACACTTTTTACTGCATTGCCCTCGGTTTGCCGACATTAGATTTATTACAATTTCCTCC
>JADBJO010013490.1:47500-52217 GCA_016801955.1 Conus betulinus | reverse complement strand
GATGTCGGCTACATGGAGAGGAACCTGTGTGTTTTAGCCGTAAAGACACATGGTGTATCCAGTTTACATTATCTGTGCCTTCTTAGATTTTGAAAGATGATCCCTGTGTTTGAGCGATATGCATATATATATATATATATATATATAATATATATATTATATATATATATATATATATATTATAGTGTGTGTGTGTGTGTGTGTGTGTGGGTGTGTTTGTGTTGTGTGCATACATATTATACAGTTAAATTAGTTATAAACAATGGCGTCACACAGATGAACAATGTTTTGAAGTTAGAAAATGCAAACAGTGTCCTGTTTACGTTATCTCTACCATATGAAGATGATCTGCATGTTTCAGTGTTGTATATAATAATAATAATAATGATAATAATAATGATAATAATAATGATAATGAATACTTGTATAGCGCCTATTCTCTGCTAGAGACCAAGCTCTAAGCGCTTTACAATCAACACTCGTTTACACAACGGGCTGCCTACCTGGGTAGTGTCGACTGAAGAGCTGCCAGCTGGCACTTCATTCAGTCGTTTTCCATGTCATCCAGTCAGTATCGCTCAATATTGATCACTCATTTCCCTTACTTCCTTCATTCTTTCCATTTCTCAGGCAGGGTACATGCAATGTGTAACGTGTCATCCATACCAACGGCCAAACTGGCCTACTCTTCTGAATGTTGGTGATGGGATTTTACATGTGTGCAAGATGTTACGCGTGCGTTCACACACGGAACCTCGGTTTATAGTCTCATTCGAAGGACTGTATAGGAAATGGAGTCAGAACCAATGTTAACTCCGACGGAAAAATCCCCTTTGTACCGAAACGCCCCGGCGGAGGTTCGAACCCGCAACCCCCAGGATCACCAAGATTACGAGACCGGCGCTCTACCAACTGAGCTATTCCGGCTCCCTCTCTCTATATATAGATTTGTACAGATAGATATGGATATAGACATAGGTAGATAGATACAGCTATAGATAAAAATAAATTACGTGGATATATAGGTATAGATGTACGGTGATAAACATTGGCGTCATGTGTATTTCACAAAGATGTCTATTTTACACAGGTAAACAACGTATCTTAGTTATACATACAAACAGTGTACAGTTTACGCTATCTCTACCATATAAAGATGATCCGTGTGTTCAATGGTGTATATATATATATATATATAGAGATATACACACACAAACACACACACACACACACACCCACAGAGAGAGAGAGAGAGAGAGAGAGGAGGAGAGAGGCGAGAGGAGACAAGGAGGCGAGAGAGCGAGAGGAGGAGGGCGAGAGACAGGAGAGAGAGAGAAAACAGTGCGTCTGTCTCTTTACAAAGATGAACCGTTGTACTTTAGTCAAAAAAATACACACACAAACACTGGCCACTTGACACCCTGCCCACTGTATATGAAGACGAACCGCCGCGTGTTTTAGTTTATAAATAATCTTACAGGCAAACAGTGGTCACGTTCACCTTAGGAGCACTCCTGTGAAGAGACCGGCAACGATAAGGTGTGGTCATGTGACGGTATGTGTGTATAACCCGTGTGATGATATCGGCCATTTTACACCATAAAGATCATCATCTATTTTCTTTTCTTTTTTTTTTTTTTTTTTGTTAAAAAGACACTTTTAGATTGACACCAGCGGTCGGGCAAAACAAAAAAAAAAAAAAGCCCAACCCAGCAACAAAATAAAAAAATATAAAACTGCACAAAAACGGCAAAACAATACAAAAAATAAACCAGCGCCGCCATTACAATTACCACGCCCGCTCCTGCTGCGATGGCCGTCCTTTGAAGCCACGCTCAACCCAGCGACAAAGGGACCAGTCAGTGTTGGAACCACCAACCTCAGGGAGCAGTCATTATATCAACCGCTTGTTCAGCTGAAACCGGGCTGACTAACTCGTCACAACAACATGGTAAGTGCATGTTGTTTTTTTTTCCCCAACCGTCCATTTCATTTACTTATCTTTTAATTAATCAGTTTGTCTACTTATTTCTGGATTTTTTTTTTACCTATGTATGTATTCTTGAATGTTCTGATTCATTTGCCTCTTACAATGACAACAATGGTTCAAACATCTATTTATTCATCCATTGATTATTTGTTTCTTTCGTTATTCGTTTATGTATTTCTGTGTTACAATTAATTTATTTATATACTTATCATTCATTAATTAATGAACTGTTTATTTCATTGGTTGACTGATTGATCGATCGATTGATTGGTTGCTTGCTTGCTTGCTTGATTGATTGCTTCGATTGACTTGCTTATGTGATCCTATCGATTGACCTTCTAATATGTGCAATTTCGGGGTTTTTTTCTGCAATTGTTTTTTTTTTTTTTTTCTTTTTCAGTCTTGACTTTTTTCTCGATTTCGTGTTGATCTTTCGTTTTTTTTTTTTTTTTTACGATTCCATTTTAAATTTTTTATCCCAACAGGCCCTTTTGTCAAAACAACGTTTAACCCTATACAGCACTCCAAGGGTAAAACTGTTCTCATTGTTGAAGGTATTGCAGTCTCTCTCATAGCTCGTCTTTAGTCAGATCTCTACTGCTAGCCTACCATCAGCCATGAAAAGCAGTGCACTGTTGATAATAATGATTCTGCAGGTGCGCCGGATGAAATTCGTCGTTTTGGTTATCCTTTTCTCTAAAATGTCTCTGTACCATAGAATATCTTCCTAATTTAGTCAAGTGTTCATTAAGCAAGAGCAGATGAACTGATGAGTATCACCACCACCAACAAGAAAGTCTATGTGGGTGGTTAACATATTTTCACTTTAGAGCAGTCTTATTAGAGGAGAGAGAGAGAGAAAGTCGAGAGAGGAGAGAGAGAGAGAGAAACGGGATGAGGAAGAGGGAGTGGAGCGGACGGAGGCCGTTGAGATGTGAGCGGGAGGGCGAGGTGAGAGGAGGAGAGAGGCAGAGCGGAGGAAAGGAGAGGAGAGAGGCTCTGGGTAATAGGACGAATAACACAGGAAGCATTGATGGTTTATTCTTGATTTTTGCCAAACTCACACTGGCCCATGATAACAGGAGGGTATACGCTGAATTCTGCACCACATACTTAGCATCTATACAGGAGAGCTGAATAATGCCAACTATTAGTTCTAGATAGTGAGCTTTGAAAAAAAGTTATAACGACAAACAAAAACAGTTCAATTAATCCATATGTGTATCACCAGTATCTTAAACGTCCTGCTGTACTACGTTTAACCTTCGTAATAGTTGTAGAAACAGCAGGTTTCATTTTCAACTGAACTGTTAAGGATTTCAGTTATGTTTACGGCCAACTTTAAAGAACAATTCACGGGACATATTTCTACCTAATAACTGTATTCGTAAAACTCACGGACCAGATGGAAAAAGCGTGAGTAATAATACAAGCGGTACATGAATGTCCTGCGAAGTGTGGAATATTAAGGACAAATTCTCATTAACATGAAAGATACATAAATCTTCAAACATAATGTCCGTCACACTGCTTACAAAATGGTGATCAATAGATTATTGATGATTTAGTGAGTTGTGCTTAACACATACTATTCAGAGGAAACCGACTGCATTTACACCTCGACACAAGAAACACGACAATGTTCGCGAGCTGATCAAGTCAAATGACTCACGTACTCTTGCGCGCCCATACTATTCATGGATCACACACACACACACACACACACACCGTCACAACAACTCTCTCTTCTCTCTCTCTCTCTATCTTCTCTCTCTCTCTCTCTTTAGTCTCTCTCTCTCTCCTCTGTAGCTTTCTCCTGCAATCAGGGTTTTGGCGGGTGCACGAACGTAAGAGACCGGAGAGAGAGAGGAGAGCTCCGCAGACCCGAGATACTTCGAGAGGGTGGCTGACGAGAGAGGAGGTAGCCTGGAGACAGAGAGCTCGAGACTACGTGCTCGGTTCAGGACTATGACAGAGATAGAGAAGAACAGCTCGAGGAGCGAATGAGACAGATGACGAGAGTGAGAGGCCCCGACGATCGCGAGACGAGTCGGACGAGGAGAGAGAGAGGAGAAGAGATGAGAGTGGGCGACGGACTGACGAGCAGGCGCTATCTGGCCTCTCTGAGGAGAAGAAGGAGAGAGGGAGGACCGTCAAAAGAGCAGAGGGTGGTGGTGTATGGTGTCGGTATGTGATCTGCGAATAATGATCAATAATAATGATAAGATATTTCTATGGGCGCTGATCTTTACATTCATAAGCCCTAAAGCGCTTACAAATACAGAGACGTTTAAAAAAAAACATAATAGAAACCAATAAGAAGATGAATTTGCAGTAACTACCATACACCTACACCATGCGCAACACATACACACACACAACACACACACACACACACACACACACCACACACACACACACAACACACACACACGCACACACGCACGCACGCACGCACGCACGCACGCAGCACGCACGCACACACACACACACACACACACACACACACACACACACACACACACACTCAACACTGTGGATGAAGCTGAAGAGGTTTGATTTGTTACGTAGGATTTTTCTTGTTCCTTTTGTAAAGGACCAAAAACACAGTACGCAAATAATGCACACATAGAGATTCTTATTCTTCTTCCTTATATTATTATTATCATCATCATCATCATCATTCTTATTGTTATTGTTGGGTGTTTTGTCGCTGTTGTTGTTGAT
>JADBJO010013490.1:25000-42500 GCA_016801955.1 Conus betulinus | reverse complement strand
GCTTCACATGAACTCAGGACATGTTCCACTGTATGTTTGCAATGACATAGTGGACACATAGGCTCACCTAAATTTCCCCATTCTGTCACCTGATTTGAATTTGAGGGCTGGAAGGCTTTGGATCTTAGAATGATGCTGTTTCTAAGAGGTTCTATGCGCCATATGTCGTCTCAGATGGGACTTCTTGTGAGTGCGTTTTCCAGTGTCTGCCATGGTTGCCCTTACTGGATCGCCTCATGGATTTTCTTGGCATTTTGTTTTTTTTAATTTCTCTATTACCACGCGTCTCTTTGCTCTCCCTTTTACCTTTGACTACAATTGTGGACCCCAGTCCCTGTCTGCTGGTATGTGTGTTTGTACAGTGATTCTCCTGATCTTGAGGTTTTCCTTTGTCACCTCCACTGCCTCCTGAAGTTTCCGTTATCTGCCAGCCTTTGGCGTGGGCTGCACTGATCTCACAACCTTGTCTCTGAAGTCTTCAGCAAGGTGAGTAACCCTGCTTTTCCCACTTTGTACTCCTAGAGAATGGATTTTACATTGTGCTTCAGCTTTGTTTGGCGGCAGTAGGGTGCAGCCTCAGCGAGATCAGGCTGGAAAACAAACCATTTCCACGAGTGTTAGTTGATCTTGGCCTGCATTGATTCCACTGTGCTAATGCTAATATTGCATGTTAGTAGAGATCAGAGCCGCTCTGGGATCAGCGTGAACTGCAGAATGTACACTCTTAGCAGGGATCCCATAGTGGTCTATTATCTGCCATGTGCTTAATTTCCTTTTCCCCCTCTTTGTGTCTTTCAAGGAGTCGTCATACAATTTTCCTCGGCTTTTGACTGGTTTGCCTGTTACTCTTAGAATGGCTTGGTTGACGACAGGGAAAGTTGACTGTTTCAGCTATTTTCCCTCTCCGCTGGGAGACGCTTCGTTATTTCTTTGGCGTGGAATTCATCCTGGATGAAGCACCTAACCTCTTCGACCGCGCTTCAGTAGTTCGTGTGTCGCATCTTCCTTGGTGGAAAGCGCTGTCGTGGCATGCATGGTGGCTTTCAGAAGGGGCATTCGGTGTCCACTTTCAGGGTCTGCTGAACCTGCACAGCTCATGGCAGCCTTCAAAATCAACGCTATTGCCAACACAGACAGTACTGGAGAAATTGCACATGTTGGAAGGAATACTTGATCTCGGTCAACTCTTTGAACAGTCTTATGAAATCTGTTATGGAAAGCTTTCCGCTGAGCTCTCTTAAGAGCTCGTTGGGCACAAGGTGAGTGTGTGTGTGTGTGTGTGTGTGTGTGTGTGTGTGTGTGTGTGTGTGTGCGTGCGTGCGTGCATGCGTGCGTGCGTGCGTGCGTGCGTGCGTGCGTGCGTGTGTGTGTGTGTGTGTGTGTGTGTGTGTGTGTGTGTGTGTGTGTAAGCGCGCGCGCACGCACGTGTGTGTATGTGTAGAAGAAATATCTGCCAGTATGTTGATGGCTGTTCGAGGGATAGACAGACAGAGCAGTTGAGGGGTGTTGGAATGATTGAGGGAGGGTGGGGTGGTCACGTGAGGTGTTACATGAGATGCGAGGGCACCATACACCGAGCTGCTGATGCAAAAAACTGAGACTTACTATTGATTATCAGAACAGATACACACTATACACTGTCGGGCGTTAGGAATACCACAAAATATCAGAAAAGACACACTATACACTTTTAGAATTTAGGTAAACTATTAATTATCATTATCAGAAAAAAACCCACTATAGACCGTTGGGCTATAGGAATACCACTAATTATTTGAACAGACACCCTATAGATTGTTGGACTTTAGGAATAGCACTAATTATCAGAACAGACCCACTATAGACCGTTGGGCTTTAGAAATACCACGAATGATCAGAACAGACCCACTATAGACCGTTGGACTTTAGAATAGCACTAATTATCAGAACAGACACCCTATAGATCGTTGGACTTTAGGAATAGCATTAATTATCAGAACAGACCCACTATAGACCGTTGGACTTTAGGATTAGCACTAATTATCAGAACAGACCCACTATAGACCGTTGGGCTTTAGAAATACCACGAATTATCAGAACAGACCCACTATAGACCGTTGGACTTTGGAATAGCATTAGTTATCAGAACAGACCCACTATAGACCGTTGGACTTTAGGAATAGCATTAATTATCAGAACAGACCTACTATAGACCGTTGGGCTTTAGAAATACCACGAATTATCAGAACAGACCCACTATAGACCGTCGGACTTTAGGAATAGCACTAATTATCAGAACAGACCCACTATAGACCGTTGGACTTTAGGAATAGCATTAATTATCAGAACAGACCCACTATAGACCGTTGGACTTTAGGAATAGCACTAATTATCAGAACAGACCCACTATAGACCGTTAGACTTTGGGAATAGCATTAATTATCAGAACGGACCCACTATAGACCGTTGGACTTTGGGAATAGCATTAATTATCAGAACCGACTCACAATAGACCGTTGGGACTTTGGGAATAGCATTAATTATCAGAACGGACACACTATAGACCGTTGGACTTTGGGAATAGCATTAATTATCAGAACGGACTCACAATAGACCGTTGGACTTTGGGAATAGCATTAATATCAGAACGGACCCACTATAGCATTAATTATCAGAACGTTGGGGACTTGGGAATAGCATTAATTATCAGAACGGACCCACTATAGACCGTTGGACTTTGGGAATAGCATTAATTATCAGAAACGGACCCACTATAGACCGTTGGACTTTGGGGAATAGCATTAATTATCAGAACGGACCACTATAGACCGTTGGACTTTGGGAATAGCATTAATTATCAGAACGGACCCACTGTAGATCGTTGGACTTTGGGAATAGCATTAATTATCAGAACGGACCCACTGTAGACCGTTGGGACTTTGGGGAATAGCATTAATTATCAGAACGGACCCACTATAGACCGTTGGACACTGGGAATGAGCATTAATTATCAGAACGGACCCACTATCGGTCGTTGGACTTTGGAATAGCATTAATTATCAGAACGGACCCACTATAGCCCGTTAGGCTTTAGGCAATACCACTGACTGCTGGGGGTTTATGAACACTAGAATTAATCATCAGTTCATTAGTATAGGGGAACGTGGGCAGGGGTGGTGGAAGGCAGATGGGATGAGGAAGGGGGGGGGGTGGGGGGGGTTGGAGGGAATTTCGCGGGGAGGTTCCTCTCTCTCTGTCTCTCAGGGACTGGTAGGGAGGGCTCATGCATTCACTGTCTGTCTGTCTGTCTGTCTCTGAAAATATCTTTGCCCCCCTCTCCCCTCCCATCATCCCTCTCTCTCTGCCTTCTCTCCTGTCTTCTCTCCTCTCCTCTCTCTCTCTCCCCATCTTTCAATCTCTCTCCCTCTCCTCTCTCTCTCTCTCCTCTCTCTCTCCTCTCCCCCCCCCCCCCCCTCATGCAGGCGCGCGCGCTGTCTCTCATTCGAATTCTCTACCTTACTTGTCTCTCGGTCTTTTCCCTGATTCCTTCTCTCTCGTACCATCTTTCAACTTCTCCCTCCCCCCCCCCTCTCTCTCTCTCTCTCGTGTCCTCTCTCTCTCTCTCTACCTCCCCTCTCTCTCTCTGGCTTTGTGCGCACGCATGTATGTCGCATTCGTGTGTGCGTACTTGAGTTAGTGTACGCGCGAGTGTGTGTGTGTGTGTGTGTGTGTGTGTGTGTGTGTGTGTGTGTGTGTGTGCGCGTGTGTGCGCTCGCGCGCGCGCGCGCGTGTGTGTGTGTGTGTGTGTGTGTGTGTGTGTGTGTGTGTGTGTGTGACTCTGTGTGTGAGTGTGTGTGTGTGTGTGTGTGTGAGTGTGAGTATGTGAGAGTGATGGAGAGAGAGAAGAGAGAGAGAGGGAGGGAGAGAGAGAGAGAGAGAGAGAGAGAGAGAGAGAGAGAAGAGAGAAGGAATGACAGACAATGACAATGATGAGAGATGAGAGAGAGAGAGAGAGAGAGAGAGAGAGAGAGAGAAAGACAAGAGAGAGAGAGAGAGAGAGAGAGAGAGAGAGAGAGAGAGAGAGAGAGAGAGAGAACTCCTCCAAACTCCGAAACTGTTTCCTGTAAGGCCACGGCCCTGTATACAGGGGTACACGTTTGACAAAGGGAAGAAAATCAGCTGGAATTAAACAAAAATTAGCTGTAATCAAACAATAGTAACACATACATAAACTAAACACACATCACCGTCAATTAACATACCTTGCTTATTTTCAGTTAGCCTCAACACATATAGTATCTGATTCATACAATGAATTTTCAACCGTAACCGAACGTGCTTTCAGGGCGTAAAATATGTACATGCCCAAACTTTCTAACTGAAAAAAACATTTTTCACTTTGTAAGGGATATACTAAAGATTGGACATTTATATTCCCGCAATATTTCCAATGATATTTTTTGTCATAATCTAGTATATTTGGAACGTTCAAAAAGAAATGGAATTCATTTTCGATTTTATCACAAAATTAGGCATGTCATTATACCTGTTGTTGCTATTTATGTCACATATTCCCAGCCGGAATATTGTAAAAGCATTACGAAACTTAGAAATCGAAATTGCTGACGGATATTTTTCTGGCTGTATCAATGATTTAAAAGATCCATAAATCGCAAATCGATCACTATGGTTTAATTTGGAATTCCAGTCTTGCCAATAACAGTCTATCATGCGCTGTTTCAATTCTTTTAAAAACATGATTTCATTGTCCACGCCACCATTTACACATACCTGGAGAGAGAGAGAGAGAGAGAGAGAGAGAGGAGAGAGAGGAGAGAGAGAGAAGTTTATTGCTCCTTAAGCTGTACAGCCCATTTAGCAAATCGATGCCACTGACAAAACGCGACACGACACGAATTCATTGTCATGGAAACCACAGCAATTTTTTTTTTCTCTCATTAATACATGGCAAAGTTGTGAATGACAAAGCGTCCCTGATATGTGTACACAGTCCGTTCAGCGAAGGACCGTCACCCCGGGTAGAATTGGACCAGGCCGAGGAGAGCGTGCGGCACGTGCTTGAATCTCAGCGTGTTGTGCTTGCTGCTTGGCCCTTCTTGGTCAGGTCGCACCTGGCTGGGCGGTTTCTATCTGTATTGAACTCGAGTTGCCCGGTTCAACACAGGATCCGCCATTGTTGTTGTGACAGGGACGGCTGGCTTCAGTCGTAGAACGACGACCGTGTTGGTGCCTTCACCTGTAATTAACACTGTGTTGATATTCAACAGGCCTCCAAGGGTGGTACAGGACTGCTCTAAAGGCAGGTGAAGACAGTGCTTCTCTGGGTCCTCCCCAGCACCTTCGGGTGTTTCTTTTTCTTCAGCAGGGCGTTCAGGGCTGTGTCCGCAGTCGTATCGCTGGAAGTCCAGTAACTGGCATTTTCAAACAATTATCGACAGTATTTAAGCAGCGCAAATAAATGGCGCCGTGTCCCTTCGTGTCAAACCAAGTGACGCAGTAGAGAGAGAGAGAGAGAGAGAGAGAGAGAGAGAGAGAGAGAGAGAGAGAGAGAGAGAGAGAGATGTTGGCTGATTGGGAAAGGGACTGTGGATTCAGCTCCCTAAATGTTTCATTCGCTTTTCATTCTTCGCACTTTCCTCATGGGACTCCGAAGGCAGCGGCACTAAATGGATGGGACTGGCGTGAAAGCTCTGGACCAGTTGCCGTCAAACCCCACTCACCTGTCACTGTTAATCAATGCGTTACAGTTACACATCACACTACCGCCGCTACCACCATTTCTCTTCACACACATACACGGGGTAATGAACATTTCATAATGTTCAGTTGTAGTGTATTGATGGTATGGGACTCTGGTGGGCGATCCAGACACAATCGGTTTTTCAGTGTGAGGTGTGTTGTCACTTGTCATTGGACGCTACGTCACTCGATCCTGTGGTCTGTCATTTTGCCCTTGACCGTAACTTACTGCGCTGTACGTCACTTTGTTTTGTGGTAAGTCTCTTCCACTTGACGGTAACGGCACTGCGTTCTACGTCACTTTGTTTTGTGGCCTGTCAATTTCCACTTGGCGTTCTACGTCATTTTGTTTTGTGGTTTGTCTCTTCCACTTGACGGTAAATGCACTGCGTTCTACGTCACTTTGTTTTGTGGCCTGTCAATTTCCACTTGACGTTCTACGTCATTTTTTTGTGGTTTGTCTCCTCCACTTGACGGTAACTGCACTGCGTTTTACGTCACTTTGTTTCGTAGCCTGTCACTCCTCCGTTCAGACCGACTGCACTGCGTTCTACGTCACTTTGTTTTGTGCCCTGTCGCTTCTTTCTTGACTTTACTGCGTTCTACGTCACTTTGTTTTGTGGCCTTCTACGTCACTGGATGTTGTGGTGTTGCCACTTCCCTCTTGACGTCACTAGGGCCTGGAATCATCCAGAATCATTGGCCAATAGTCCATTAGAACAAGACAGGCTTAAGTCCGTGAATAATGAATCGTTTATACTGTGCTCTGGATTTGGAAAAATAAAATACTGCACAAAGCAAGAACAGAATTTGACTCTGAAGGCTTAGGATACATTAACCATAGGAACAACGCAGATAAAAAAAAAAAAACTAACAAAACTCAGCCGTTTAATCATAAACCCCAAGCTCTTCAGTTTCATCAGGGAGGGGCTTCTATGTGCAGACTCTCTCATATTCACTATTCCTTCTCTTGTGAACCGTGAGACCACGACAATAGTGTGCCAGATTTATTACTCAGCAAATGAAGAAGTGAGAAAAAGAAGAAATATGGAAAGAGGCTCCCTCAGACAAGATTTAGCAGATGCCTGACTTACCTACGAAACTATGTGCTGGTCAGGCCTTTGATTCCTTGCTAACTGGGTCTGCCCCATTACTACAGTTGTGTGCGCCTGTGTACGCGACCTTGTGCGAGCGCACATATACGCGTGTGTGCAAGCTTGCATAAAGTAGCACGAACGCACACGCGCGCGCGTGTGCGTATGCTCACACATTCATTGAGTACATGCTAATGTGTGTGTGTGTGTGTGTGTGTGTGTGTGTGTGTGTGTGTGTGTGTGTGTGTGCACACCTAGTCGAGTTAAAAAAGTCATGAAAATGCGAATACCTCCACAGGCAAGTGAGAGCGCAAATGTGTGTTTGTGGTTACATGAACAGACTAGTAGTATTAGACCACAATCGGGTAAACATAAAAAGAATGGGGATGGGGGAAGCAAAACAAAAAACTAAACCAAAATAATGAAAAAACAAAACAAAAAAAAAAAAAAAAACAAACAAACAAACGAAAAAAAACCCACTGACAGTACATAGAGAAATGAGTGGTGAAAATCAGCAAGAAAAAAGACCATTATGTAATGCAAAAACAATACAAAAAAGAATGATGTCATACCCCTGCCCATGCCCCGTCACAGCCAGCCCAGCGCTCCTGATGACTAGTGTGTAAGATAGCGCACCCGATGGCTATGGTGTAAGGCAGTAGGCCACCGACAGGGCATTAAGGGCTATTGTCAGCTCCCTCTGTCTTCATGGCCACCACAGGGCCATTATCAAAATAACCAGAACATAGACACCGAGAAAGCTCTGTGGCTCTCTTTCTTCCAAGGCAGCCATTTTAGGGCAAGGTTACGGTGTTACTGTTTCTACACCAGACATATCAAGGCAAGGTGAGAGCGTTACTTTCTTCATGACAGCGATATTAAGGCAAGGTGAGAGCGTTACTTTCTCTATCACAGCCATATAGAGGCAAGGTGAGAGTGTTACTTTCTCTATCACAGCCATATGAAGGCAAGGTGAGAGTGTTACTTTCTCCATGACAGCGATATGAAGGCAAGGTGGGAGTGTTACTTTCTCCATGACAGCGATATGAAGGCAAGGTGAGAGTGTTACTTTCTCCATGACAATCACTGGAAGGCATGATGAGAGTGTTACTTTCTCCATGACAACCACAGGAAGGCAAGGTGAGAGTGTTACTTTCTCCATGACAACCACAGGAAGGCAAGGTGAGAGTGTTACTTTCTCCATGACAACCAGTGGAAGGCAAGATGAGTGTTACTTTCTCCATGACAACCACAGGAAGGCAAGATGAGGGTGTTACTTTCTCCATGACAACCACAGGAAGGCAAGGTGAGGGTGTTACTTTCTCCATGACAACCACAGGAAGGCAAGGCGAGAGTGTTACTTTCTCCATGACAACAACTGGAAGGCAAGGTGAGAGTGTTACTTTCTCCATGACAATCACAGGAAGGCAAGGCGAGAGTGTTACTTTCTCCATGACAACCACAGGAAGGCAAGGTGAGAGTGTTACTTTCTCCATGACAACCACTGGAAGGCAAGGTGAGAGTGTTACTTTCTCCATGACAACCACTGGAAGGCAAGGTGAGAGTGTTACTTTCTCTCCATGACAACCACAGGAAGGCAAGGTGAGAGCGTTACTTTCTCCATGACAACCACTGGAAGGCAAGATGAGAGTGTTACTTTCTCCATGACAACCACAGGAAGGCAAGGTGAGAGTGTTACTTTCTCCATGACAACTACGGGAAGGCAAGGTGAGTGTTAACGTCTCCATGAGAACCACATAAATTGCAGGGTGAGTGTGTGTTTATTTTTCTCCATAACAGCCATACAAAATGCAGGATGAGAGTGTGTTTATTTTCTCCATAACAGCTATACAAAATGCAAGGTGAGAGTGTTACTTTTCTCCATAACAGCCGTATGAAATGCGGGGTGAGGATGAAGTTATTTTCTCCATGACAGCCATAGAAAATGCAAGTGAGAGTGTGTTTATTTTCTCCATAACAGCCATACAAAATGCAGGGTGAGAGTGTGTTTATTTTCTTCATAACAGCCATACAAAATGCAAGGTAAGAGCGTGTTTATTTGCTCGATAACAGCCATATACAATGCAGGGGTGAGGGTATGTTTATTTTCTCCATAACAGCCATATAAAATGCAGGGTGAGGGTGTGTTTATTTTTCTCCATAACAGCCATACAAAAGGCAGGGTGAGAGTGTGTTTATTTTCTCCACAACAGCCATATACAATGCAGAGTGAGGGTGATTTTATTGCCTACCTGACTGCCATATGAAGACCAAGGAAAGATATCACTTCCACATGACAGCGCCATCAAGTCAAGATGACAGTTCTGCTTTCTCGATGACCGTTAATCCAGCAGAGTGAGGGTGTTATTTTTTGCATTACCGCCCAAAAGAGAAAAAGCCAGTAGGTTGCCCAGAATGAAGCACGACTTTACAACAGGATGACATACATATTTGTAACGCTAGTGTTGCGGATCTTATTTTTTACCTGAAAAATATCTATTAATATGAAGCAAGTGTTCCCAGAAAGGAACCAAACCTTTTGGATTTGTCAGCATTTCTGTCCATACAGGTACTGGTTCCAGAAAAAAGAGGTGTCAGCATCTCGGTTTCTTTTTGAAATAAAGGCTTGAAGATGAACACTTTAAGAGAAAAGAGATAATAGATCAGTGTTTGATAAAGGATAAAAGATATGAAGTATGAACATTTTGAACATACCAGTTTGTAATATGCAACACCTTTTCAAATACGTTCTTTTTTTTCTTCGGTCGGTAATGTGGTCATGCTGACCAGTGAATGACAGGTAGCATGACTAAGTAAGAAATAAACACACAAGAAAGATAACTCTTTCTCCTATCATGAGGCGGTTACTCGCCCATCACTCCAAATGCAAGCCGATTACGGCACCAAAGCGGACACAAAGCACACATACGAGGAGACACCGCAGGGTATGACATCACATGAGGGATTTTTTTTTTTCGCGTACGCAAGCTGATACTCCTGCGGACACTCCCTGTAGAGGCAGGCAAGGATTAATTCTAGCTACCCAACAGAGGGAGTGGTATTTTTTTTATCCCGACATTAAGGCAGCCATACTCTATCTTCGGGGAAGGTGCATGCTATGTGTAACGTGTCATCCATACCAACGGCCAAACTGGCCTTCTCTTCCGAAAGTTGGTGATGGGATTTCACGTGTGTGCAAGATGTTATGCGTACGTTCACACACGGAACCTCGGTTTATAGTCTCATTCGAAGGACTGTTTTTGGAAATGGAGTCAGAACCAATGTTAACTCCGAGGGAAAAATCCCCCCTGTACCGAAACTGCCCGGCGGAGATTCGAACCCGCAACCACAAGATTACGAGTCCGGAGCTCTACCACTGAACTATTCCGGCCCCCACTTGAGGGATGTCATCACTTGAGGGATGAAAATAAAATGAACAAAATAAATAGTTCAGTATTATCTGGGGAGGTAATTGCACCACGCCTTCCATTTTCTATTATTTCTAAAGCCAATTCGTTATGAACAAAGGAATAAAGAACAGGTCTACAAGCATCTCCTTGTTTTGCACCCTGTGTACATATGATATATAGTCAGTAAATTTCCCCAAAGATCTGACCCTGGCTTTAACATTCTTGTACATATTTTTGATGCACTGAAATGATTTACCATTGATGCCATTTTTTTGAATATTGGCTAGTGTAGTCTTCTAGACACCAAGGGAAAGCTTTCTCAAAACCAATGAACGCTACATAGTCAAATGATAATTGCTTGTAAATGAAAGCTGAGAGAAGGATAAACATGTAATCAACGGGTAGAATGATCTTTTAGAAGCCAGCTTAATATTCACCAGTGATGTTATTATGATCGACCCATTTCAATCGTTATAGTCCTTTGTCAAAGTGAGCACTAACATTTTTTTTTTTTCTTGACAAAGAAATCAACGACACTGCCACCTCCATTCTTAAAGAGCTCTCTAATTGAACCATCAGGACCAACGTATTTTCTGTTCTTTAGCTTTTTCATTGCTAACGACACTTCTTTTTAAAGGGAACTGCCAAAAACAATTGCGCTTCGTTAATTGCTTCTGTATTTGTTTTACTTGTCTGCAACTACGTCCAACAGATCTTTGAAATGCTGGTGCCACACCCCAGTGGAAATGTTATCGGGTTCACTTGTTGTCTTTGAAGAAATTTCATTTACATTGTACCAAACTTCCTTTTAATTATGAACTAAAATAATCAAGTTATTGAATGGAGACCTATCATGCTCTTTTTGCAGCCACGTTTCGTACTCTCGTCGAGTCTTATATGATTTTTAAGCTGTCAATCAATTAAATAGTGTGTGTGGTGGGGGGGGGGGGGGGGGGGAGAAGAAACAAGTGTAGACTTACAATTCTTCCACCATTATGATAACAATTTGGCAAAGATGTAAACATTCAAAAATGGGGAGGGGTTTAAAAATTGGGAAAATAAAAGTAAGAAGATACTTAATAACTAGGTAACGCCTCGGTAGTTGTACGAAAGAACCATCCGCATCTCTCTCGAAAACAAATCTATAAATATTGTCTGCTCCTAGGCCTTCCGTCTGCTGGATTGGATTCATCAGAAAGACACGACTGACTGTGTCTGTGCTCTTGGCGTCAAATAGAGACACAACACAGTCCATAATTCTGTGGTGTTGTAACCACCAAGGGTTCAAAAAAGAATCGAACAGTACCCCAAAGCAGCCAGCGAAGGGTAGTAAAATGAAAACAAAACGAAAGCGTGGAGAGGAAAAAAGTTGCTGAAAAACAAAAAACATTATGCAAACAGTTTAAAGTGTAGGGGACAATCTTTGAGCCTACAATGCCTGAGGATCCATTCAAGGATGCAAGGGAGATCAAAAAGATACGGAACAGTCTGAGTGGTCAGCTCTGCTGTTCAATAATAACCCAAGCATTGTCAGCGGCTAAGAATTGTACAGAACAACCTTTACTTGGATCTCCTAAGAGATGCAATCACCCACTGATTGACCAAACATATAATGCCGAACAATTAAATAGTGGGGGAAAACAAGTGCAGGCTAACAATTCTTCCGTCATTATGATAACGACTTGGCAAAGATTTAAACATAAAAAAGAGAGGGAGAGGGTGAAGGTGAAGAAATTGGGAATATAAAATTAAGGAATTATATAATAACTAGGAAACCCTTCACTAGCTGCATGAGAGAACCATCCAAATCCCCCTCGAAGACAGATCTATTGGTATTGCCTGCTCCTAGGCCTTTCGTCCGCTGGATCGGACTCATCAGGGAAACACGGCTGACTGTTTTAAACTTTCTTATCTATCTAGGCTCTGCGAAACACTCTTAAAAGTTTCCACGTGTGTATTTTAGTCACTCGACATTCTTGATCAAACCACAAGTCGTTCCTATCAGCTGAGTTTATTCTTATTTTCTTTTTCATGGCTGCTTTAGAATACAACCATCAAACATCCTCAGGCTGCATTTACATCCTCCTCAATTGTTTCAAATTGGAGTTACTGAGGGCGGAACATGAAGCAAAATCTAGAAAGTGAGGGGGTTAGTTACCCCTAAGGACACAGGCAAACAGAGTACGGGACAAGACACAATGCATTTCGACCTCTTGGGTCTTCTTCAGGCGAAAACAAATAACATCTAAAGCATTAAAATTTTGATCGTGTGGCGAACATGAGAGGATAAGTGGTTTCTCGTTCTTCGTTTTCACTGTTCTAAATGTTATTTGTTTTCGCCTGAAGAAGACCCAAGAGGTCAAAATGCATTGTGTCTTGTCCTGTACTCCACTATGAAACAAATGCTGTATTGCATGATTGTGCAGGGTCATTATGATTCATCCGACTCTGAAAAATATTAGCTCCTCATCTTTTCACCAAATTTCTGAGTTAACTGAGCGCCCTCAAGCCAGGTAACTGCAGGAGTGACAATATGCATATAACCAAGATGCAGTTCCAAAGGAAGGTGGTCAGAATCAATGCGATCTGTTACATGTAAGTGCATCGATGATTCCATATAAATACCATTCAATGGACATCGTGAAATAGTCATCGACACGATTT
Source organism: Conus betulinus (assembly GCA_016801955.1). Lineage (NCBI taxonomy): Eukaryota > Metazoa > Mollusca > Gastropoda > Neogastropoda > Conidae > Conus > Conus betulinus. The sequence goes on along the minus strand of JADBJO010013490.1, from coordinate 29,593 downwards.
TCTGTCTCTGAGATGTAGGTGAATCGACCTTGCCGGCCACCATCGAGCACACCATTCAAGATATATAATTCAAACACTGTACACATATTCAATCGAAACGTTCCATACTTATTCAGCACGTTGTCTTCGGGGCATCTGTTACCGTAGCATGTAAAACTTTTAATTTGAGAATGATTAGCATACATATCAACTGACATTTCTGGGCCAAGATTACCAGTTCTACCACTCAAGTCTCCTGTTAGTAACAGATACTCATCAGGGAACTGTAGAACCTTATTAACAATAGTATTTTCAAGTACACTCATGGCATTGTCAATTCCAAAGAAAAAAAAAAAAAGCAGAAGTCTCTGGTGGTATGTAAATACAAATGTACATGGTATCCTTTGGCAAACCTAAAACACGTTTTTATATAAGAAACATTATAGTTTTAGTACAATCGTTATTTCTTATACAACTTCTAGTAATTCATGTTTTATTAAACAAATTATCCCCCTTGGCCTCCTGCCTTGTACTGTACATTGAATCACTGAAAAGAGCAGAGTGAAAATTATCAACACAAGTTTCAACGTAACTGATGAAATTTTTTGATCTTTTAACTTTGGCAGTACACCATTTACATTCCAATGAAAAAGGACTCGCCACCTTCATTTTACCCTTGCGTTCACACACGCATTGCATTTTGTCTTGTTTTCCTCTCAATAGATGACTTACACTTCCAAAACATGAATCATCAACTTGAGAATTAATTTTATTTTTCAGAAAGGTATGACATAGACAGATTTTATTTGATTGCGCTCATCTTCATCAACACTGTTACGGCGGGAATCTTTAAAAACTGTCACCAAGTGGCAAAGCTGACGCTGTCAGAGACTGAGAAAAGGGGGAAGGGGGGAGGGGGGGGAGCAGAATCTAAGCAAATCGGTGGCTGCCATTTGCCTGTTACCAGTGAAGTATTTGAAATGATATCTTTAAGAGATTCTTCCTGAAACGAAATATGGTGTAAATGTTTTTTTTTTTTTAAATGGAGCCGACTGGCTTGTTATATCATTGGTTAAGCTTCTGATCGAAAACCGTTGAAGCTTTTTTGTTCTCTTTTCTTGCGTTCTTCAAGTGTGGAATCAGATTCCTCCTTATCTCCCTCACCACGGAGAAATATCTTCATCTATGAAGACCTTACTCACCCGTAGTTTACGTCTGGCACTGAGTACAATTTCTTTATCTTTATAAAATGTCCATCGTCCTATGATAGGAGAGTCCTGGTTCCCATTCAAAAGATGAAGCCGGTCAAACTCAGTGTCATGGGACAGCTCTAGTTTGTCAGTCAACAGATCTTTAATCAGTCCGTTATACTCTTTTCTGGTTTCATTCTCGCGTCTCGGAATTCCATAAAAGATGATGCTGTTCCTTTAAGAACGTCCCTCTAAATCGTCCGCTTTACGTTCTAAGGTTTCCAGCCGTGAACGCCGAGTTTGATGTTCATCTTTCAAACGTTTGTTTTCAAGTTTCACTTCTCTCACGTCATCTGGTGAGGAAGTCACATCGTCATGTGGTCCTGCACACATGTCGTTCACATCTGTAACATCGTTCCTCAACCCATCAAACTTACAGTTCAAATGGCAAAGAGAGGCCAAGATGTCCTTCGTCGTTGTTTTGACAGCCACGTTTGTCGCAGGTTCTCCGTCTTTCCAGCCGGTCCAGGTCCCTGCTTCAGTTCTACATCGCCACAACGATGCAAAAAAACAACAACAACAACAACAACAACAACAACAACACCAAAACAAAAAACAAAAAACAAAACAAACAAAAAAAAACCTCCGTGGTACAAACACGCCAGGAGAAATCCTACTGCGACACCGTCTTGCAGCCTTGCCAGCTTCAATGTCGGAACTATCAACGATTTCCTCTGCATCATACGACACCACATGAAAGAAACGAACACAGACACAAACCCATCACAAAGTGCCCGAAGAGCCAGAACTGCTTCTGGCATGGTCACGTCTATAACGTTTCCAGATCCAGGAAAAAGCTTGGTAAATGAAATTAGCGTTAAAATGCGAAAGCTCCTGTCTTCAGGCAGGCCCCCTATTTCCACTTTGACAATCGGAAGTGCGTTCCCAAGAGAAAGAGAGAGAGAGAGAGAGAGAGAGAGAGAGAGAGAGAGAGAGAGAGAGAGAGAGAGAGAGAGAGAGAGAGAAGACAGACAGACAGACAGACAAAGACACAGACAGACACAGACAGACACAATGTGTGTGTACTTACGTGTGTGTGTGTGTGTGTGTGTGTGTGTGTGTGTGTGTGTGTGTGTGTGTGTGTGTGTGTGCGTGATGGGGATGGGGATGAAGGAGACAGGGGGGTAAGGGTCGGACAGGCAGATAATTTGCCAGTCATGAGGTGTGGGTGACATGACGTCAACTCAGTATCATCTTTCTACCACAGCGGATCGAAAACAAACCAATACGTTCAATACATCGTAACAGCTGATTCAAAAGGTACCTGCGTCACCGCATCCTTGGTTTTTGTCCTTTGCTCCGTCACACTGGCAGTATCAGCTTGCATTTTTCATGATTCCGTTGGTGCCACACCCTGCAGAATTGTCTCGGTCCAGTTTGGTGGTGGATAGTTCGTTTGGTACGGAGACACGCATGTTCCATCGATGAATGAGAGACAACGACGGTGTGTGTGTGTGTGTGTGTATGTGTGTGTGTGTGTGTTTGTGTGTGTGTGTGTGTGTGTGTGTGTGTGTGTGTGTGTGTGTGTGTGTGTGTGTGTGTGTGTGTGTGTGTGTGTGTGTGTGTGTGTGTGTGTGTGTGTGTGTGTGTATGTGTGTGTGCGTGCGCTTGTGTGTGTGTTTGCGCACGCATATGTGTGTTCGATGAGTTCAAAACTGTTCTAACAAAGAAACAAATTCACAAACAAATAAACAAACAAAGAAAGAAACAATCAATCAAGCAAGCAAACAAACAAACAAGAAAAAGAAAGAAAGAAAGAAAGAAAGAAAGAAAAGAAAGAAACCAAGAAAGAAAAAGAAAAAGAAACCACGGACGGTCTCATCAGTAAGTTTCAAAAGATATCTGGTAAGGTAAATGTCAGTGTTCTGGTAACACTATCTAACTGCTCATCCGAAACTAGAATGTTTTCGAAACATCAGACAGAATCGATGATATTTTTGCTTTGATTAAAGAAAGGTCATATTCAGGACGTGAACAACTATCCAAATATCTCTTTATGTGACATGAGCGGCAAAATATACAGTTCAGTTATTAATAACAGGTAAGAAGAATGGATTAGTCAGAAATATATTGTAGATGAGCACATAGCCGGATTTAAGGAGGGATCTATGACCGTTGACGGTGTCTTCAGTTTATATACTACTGTCCAAAAACAAGTTACCGATACCGATGTTTGTTGTATGCGACCTTTGTGGACTTTGAAAAGGCGTGTAATTCCATTTCTACAAGATTGCTGTCGCCAGTTCTATCCAAGATCGGAATTAGAAGTAAGATGCATCGTTGTGTTAACAGTACATTTGACGAAGTAAAGGCATTGGTAACACTGCAGGAAAGAAAGCATCTACATTGTTTATCTCATTACCCTCGTTAGATAAATTTTCGTTTCGTTTCGTTTCGTTTCCTCTCTCTCTCTCTCTCTCTCTCTCTCTCTCTCGTCCTCTCTCTCTCTCTCTCTCTCTCTCTCTCTCTCTCTCTCTCTCTCTCTCTCTCTCTCTCTCTCTCTCTGTCAAAAATACATTTCGATAATAACGAACATAGAATTTGTCTTACCATATTCAGATCAACATTTCTAATTTGTCTTGTTGTTATGTAGTGTTAACAACTCTTGCTTAAATGCCCATAAAAATGGTTCCAACCTGAGTCATCTATACCGTCGCCTTGTCCGTCGTGTGGTTTCTTTAGGGAAGACAAATCGCATTTGCATTGTAAAGAATACAGTAGTATACGTGAAAATGGCATGATTTTGTTGATAAGAATATTGCTAAAAATGAGTGCACAGTTCATGTGCTAAGACTGAACTATGACGATGACTGTGAAATCTCTCTCGCAAGGTAAACTGTAGAGGCGTTGAACATTTGGACACAGAAAAATACGTCAAAACTGATGTGATTAGACGATACAACGAATATTAAAGGAGACGTAGAACATGTTGTTCTTTGTTGTTAATGCATTGCCAATTCTTCCAGAACGCATTATACTGGATGGTCGGAAATCAGACCTGCTGTGCTTGGAACACAGGCTTTGTACTAATTCATGCTTGCTTTGGATTTTTGTTTTTTGTTTGAACTTAGTTTGGTGTGGATTTTTGTTTTCGTTTTTTTTTTTCCTTTTCTCCCCCCCCCCCCCCCCCCCCCCCCCCCCCCACCCCCCCCCCCCCCCCCCCACCCCCTTGTCACCAAGGCTGTATAGCTAACGATATTTAAAATGTCCAGTGTTAGTGCTCTCTCTCTCTCTCTCTCTCTCTCTCTCTCTCTCTCTCTCTCTCTCTGTCTCTCTGTCTCTCTCTCTGTCATTCTGTCTGTCTGTCTCTCTCTCCCTCTTCCTCCCTCCGTCCCTCATGCTCTGCTTTTCACACTCATTCAAT
>JADBJO010013490.1:15000-20000 GCA_016801955.1 Conus betulinus | reverse complement strand
TATATGGAGCCTTGATACATAATCGTGACCATGTTCACGCCCACACTGGAGGATGACCAACCACCGTGTCCCTGTGGCTTACTTTTAGTTCATCTTTTATGCTTGTGCATTATTGCTTTTTTTTTTTGATGCATCATTATGGTTATTATATTGCCCTGTCAGCCGAATGAGATCCGGGTTTCGGGCTGTGTTTTGCTATGATTAGTATATAGTGGTTTTTGTTGTCAGCTATGGGGCGAGGGGCTTTTTTCAGCTATGGAGACCCTGAGAACTGTTTTCTGCAGACACTGCTGGGCTGATAGGGGTGGAATGGCTACCACCTGTAGAAGTGACATCACCCCAATCGCCTTACCCCCGGTGTTGCCACGGCGGTCTGCGGGCTAAGGCAGGGTGCCCACTCTCCTGGTCCATGGTATTAGTGGCAGCAGGACTGGTAGGTCTGTCGCTACCTAAATAGCGGATGGCGGCGGCAAAGGAAAATTATATATATATATATATAGATATATTATGGTTAAGGGGCGTAGACGGGGCTATATATATGTATATTGGTTACCATTGCCTAGTGGGTATTACCCATATCAGTAATGGTTATTATCGAGATTACGACTGGACTCGCAACCCGGTCGGCACGCTTCCGACAGCCTGGTTTTCATTCAACGGGTCTTCTTGCGGACTCCACAGGAGCGATCATGGCTAAGATGCATTTTTCGTTATTTGTTTCATGTTTGTTGCACCTGAAAAGACCTAATGAGTTCGTAACGCGGGGTTTTGTCTTGGACGCGTTTGTCCCGTTTCTCTGGAGCGGGCCGCGACATTTGTTTTACCCCCCGGTGGTATGGAGATGATGTCCACCCCCCGGATGTTGTCAGCTAGGAGAGGAGGGCGTGTGATTTGCGCTATGGAGATATGAGGGCTGCGTGCATTGGCACAATTGGGACACGACGGCTAGGGGATGTTTGTCAGCTGGGATGATGGCTGTGACGTGTTGTTCAATCTATGGAGAGGAGGCCCCCCGTAACACCTATTGATAGGAGGTCTGTGAGATGGCGCTATGGAGATGCGGCTTTTGATGTCAGCTTGGAGATGAGGGCAGGAGACGGCAAGCTATGGGAATTGAGGCCTGTGAGATTGTCAGCTATGGGATGATGGCTGTGTGATGTCATCTATGGGATCAGGGCTGTGTGTGTCAGCAATGTAATCAGCTGAAAACGCTATGAATCTATGGCCTTGTTTGTAGCTATGGGACGAGGGTATTTTGTCAGCTATGCGCCTGAGCTGTGTTCTGCAGACACTGCGGGGCTGGATGGGGTGGAATGGGTGAATGAGATGGGAGTGGTCGTGGATTGAGACCGGGTTGGAGCATGGACAGGTTGACCACCTAACCGGGCGGCACCTGTGGGACTAGTGCCCGTATTGAGTGGATTTGAGGTATTGGACTCTAAGTGGTACCAAAATGGGGAGATCCTGCCCCACTAGATGGAGGGGAGGAGTATGGGAGGTGGTAGGGAACAAGAGCTTTGGACCCAGCCTCAGTGTTTGCAGGGAGAGGGGGGGCTGGACGTGGAGGGAAGCTGGGGAGTGGAAGGGGTGGAGTCCCAGTGGAGGGAAGGAAGGCATCGTTACCCGTGTGCGTTGCCGATGGCGGGGCTATGACCTAAAATCCAGTCCCCCTTCCCAACCCCAACTACCCGTACAACACCTCCCTCATCCTGCTGTCCGCCATCCACCAGCCTGTTCAGCACCACACCGTCCTTCAGTGGCATTGTCATCGTTGCACCAGTTTTCCTCGTCTAGCTCGTCGTCGTCCTCCTCTCCTCCTCCCCCTCGTCGATCATTGCATTGTCATCGTCGTTAATCGTCGTCGTCGTTCCTCTCCTCCCCCTGACTCATATCATCGTCATCATTGTAATGTCAAGAAACTCAGCTGTCCAGAGGGATTGTCGTCCGCTGTTGTATAACAGAACTGTGCAGCTCAGATTGTTCTTGGTTTTTTGTACTGATATTTGAACTGCTCTCTTCACAAAGCAAAGTGCCATCGTGCTTCATATCAGCAGTTCAGCAATCACTGTTCCACAACTGTTCCTAGGACAGCCGAAGCCCAGTCACATCATGGACTACAGACCTGTTTGCACTGACATCTGGCTGGGACTGGGAGGGGTTTTTCTAATCGAAATGCAGCCCTTTTTTGACTTGAAAGTCCGTGACTGTTCTCCCTAATGGATCCTCCCAGTTTACCTGTTGCAGTCACAGAGATAGAGAGGATACCGTTGCACCAAACGCCCCATATTCTGCTGTCCAGCATTGACGAAACTGTATGACACATGCCGACATCCTCTACATTGACCTCAGTACAGCATTGAGCCCGGTCGTTCAATCTCAGCCACAATCAAGAAGCGAACTGACCTTGATGTGGACATCAGTGGGGTGCCGCTGGACTACACGCTTCCTGTGTATGTAGGGGGTGTGCAACAAGCTGTGTCAGGTCGACAACATGTGCTTAAACACACAACACACACACACACACACACACACACACACACACACACACACACACACACACACACACACACACACACACATATCTTCTTAGTCTTCCATATTCGATATTTCAAATATTATTTTGTGTCGATTCCAAATCTGTCTTACAAGCTTTAAAATATTCTCATACACGAGTGAGAGAGGAGAAAAATGATATCTGAGATATATCATTTAATTCATTTTTTGTCTTTACGTGGTTCTTCTATTGACTTTTGTTGGATTCCATCACATTGTGGTTTAGCGGCAAATGAAAGGGTTTGATCGGTTAGCCAAAAATAGTGCAGCGAAGGAAAAGAGCTTTATAAAAATAAATGTTCCAACCCATCAATCGCAAATTTTTGGGACATTTTGGGAACGAAGCGAAGGCTATAGAAGCTGTTAGAGCAATTTGTTAAGAGTCCAGTTGGACATTTACTTTGATTCTCGAGTTATTTGTTTTGATTTGTTCTCTTGTTATGTCAATTGTTAAAAAATATTTTGTTTTTTAAAAATGTTCAGATATGAATCCAGGCTAAAGTAGTTTACCGTTGTGCCGGTTAGATTAGAATGGGCTTAAAGTGATTATCACTTATTGGTATTTCATTAGTTAGATAGACTATGCATGCAAAGATTAGCATACTACACTACCTCCACACTCCATACACTTTTAATGACATTTTTTAAAACAACACATACATTTTTATGCCCCCCCCCCCCCCCCCCCACACACCACACACACACACACACACACACACACACACACACACACACACACACACATACACGACATACACATACACCGGTCCCTTTTACATGGTTGTTTTTTTTCTGTGTGTGTTTTTTTTTTTTTTTTTTCCCCATTTGTCTTTGTTTGTTTGCCTGTTCGTTTGTCTCCTGTTTTTGTCTAAGATCACTATAAAGTGGATAGACATTAAATTAAAGAACGAAAAAAAAACACACACTAAATTGTCACCGAGAGCGACAATTCAGTTCAGGCGACAAGTTGCGCCGTAACAGTCGTGCAATCTTGACCCAGTTTTAAACGGTCTCTCCATGAAAATGAACTCACTTTTTCAATGACTTTATGATATAGATATTGCTCAGTCAGAGACAAGGAAAATGTGCAGTAAATCCGTCCCAAAGACGGTAGACAAAAACAAACAAAATGAACAAAACAAACAAAACACACACACGGACACACAGACACACAGACACAGACAGACAGACAGACACACACACACACACACACACACACACACACACACACACACACACACACACACACACACACACACACACACACACACACCAAGGCCAGAGTACCTTCAGGTAGTATGCGCTCAAGACGCAAAGCACTATTTGTCATGTCCGTCAACATCCAGCCAGCCAGCCCCCTACACGACATCCTGGAGAACAGTGTGTGTCGTTCTGTGCAACGTCTACTCCTTCACATGTTCTGGAGTGTGACCCTTAGCACTCCCAGGTCAGGTATGGATGTACATTATACACAGTCTATGGGCAATGTACCTTGTACACTGTCTATGGGCAATGTACCTTGTACACTGTCTATGGGCAAGCTGTCTACGATTTGTGTTGCACGATGCAAAACCGAAGCAAACTCCTCGGGTTATAAAGCGTCTTGAAGCGTTATCATCGGTATTAACATCGTCGTCTTCATCGTCGTCATTGTCGTCTCATTGCCATTATCACCATCGTGGACGTCGTCGTCGTCGTCGTCGTCGTCGTCGACATCATCATCATTATCATCACTACTGTCATCGTTGTTGTCCTCATCATCATCATGAAAACGATTTTTACACTTCTGAGCTAATAAACGGTATTGGTTAATACAGGGGATGTGAGACATATGCACTTTACAGCAGGCTCCATGAAAACTTTGTTCAGAGATGTCCCATCTGATGTGATCTTTGAATTTCTGAGGAGATTAGCATTCTTAGATCTGATCTAAGATTTTACGGAAGAAAAAAAATTTGAACAAAATTTCCGGTGTATTTGTTGAAGAAGGTGTGTTTGAAAGAGTTGTGTGAATGAGGCCTTTTATTTATTTATTTATTTATTTATTTATTTATTTATTTATTTATTTTTGACTAACGACTTGTGAGTTGACTTCAACGCAGTGACAGCCCTGATACGGCCCTTTGCGGTCGGCTAGGCTATGAACAACATGACCTTACCTTACCTTACATCCTGCATTCATTCATCGTAAGGAGAGGCAGGACAAAACACATGATGGTCTCTCTGATGGATTCTCTGCCCTGCCAGGAGAGTCGGTGGAGGAGATGCTGGAGGCGTTTGGAGACTACTTCATCCGCTACTGCCTGAGCTACGGCTACGACAGAATGCTGAGAACTCTGGGCACCGACATCGTCTCCTTCATCCAGAACCTGGACTCCCTCCACTCCCTCCTCTCCCTCACCTACCACGGCATCAGCCCGCCCTCCTTCAGGTCCGTGTGTGTGTGT
>JADBJO010013490.1:7500-10000 GCA_016801955.1 Conus betulinus | reverse complement strand
ACAGTCACCAGTCCCTCCCCTCATTCCCCTGGCTTCCCCGCCCCGCCCTTTGACCGTGGAACCACGGGTACCTCCCATCGGGCAGCCTGGGGCAGATTTGGCCAATGGTGTGCCGGGAAATAGGTCACGTGCAAGATATCTGGAGCTGACTTCCGGCCGTGGCGACAGCCCTGTCGTGGTATGTTGATCGTTGTAAGGACAGACACCATAGTTAAAGTTAGGTCAGCCAGGCATGCAATGACTCGTAATAGGACAGACACCACAGTAGTAATCAGGCCAGTCTATCAGTCAGTCAGTCGTAATAAGACTCAGAATAGGACAGACACCATAGTTAGAAAAGGTCAGTCAGGCATGCAAAGACTTATAAATGGACAGACACCACAGTTAGAATTAGGTTTAGTCCGTCAGGCATGTCATAACTCATAATAGGACAGACATCACGGTCAGAATCAGGCCAGTTCGTCAAGCATGTCATCTCTCATAACCGGACAGACACCACAGTTAGAATCAGGTCAATCTGTCAGGCATGTCAAAACTCATAACCGGACAAACACCACAGTTAGAATTAGACCAACTCGTCAAGCATGTCATCACTCATAGCAGGACAGACACCACAGTTAGAATTAGGTCAATCCATCAGTCATGTCATGACTCATAATAGGACAGACACCACAGATAGAATTTGATCAATCCGTCAGGCATGTCATAACTCATGATAAGAAAGACATCACAGTTCGAGTGACGTCCAGTGAAGGATGACAGGAGATGAACTGTGTCTCCAGGAGGACGGTCACCGAGGAGTCACCCTCAGCGGGCCTCAGTTCTGCAGCATCCTCCCCTATCACGTGTTCATGACGTCACGGCTGACCATCCTGCAGTGCGGCCACGCCCTGCAGAGGCTGCTGCCGCCGGGGGTGGGGGAGGGGTCGCCCATGGCGGCAGCCTTCCCGCATCCAGTACCCACGGTGTCGTGGAGCCTCGCCAACATCCTCAGCTTCACCACACCCCATCTTCATCCTGTCCGTGCTGCCCGACCCCCGGGCTCCCAGGAAATGTCTCAATGTCAAAGGTCAGCCTGGGCCTCCCGCCATGGAGGGGGGGGGGTGTGGGAGGGGGTGGCGGTGGGGGTGGGGGAAGGGGGGCTCCGCCAACTGCACCCTCTGCCTCTCTCTGTCTTTCTTTTTAGTTTTTGTGCTTGTGGAAGGCGTCGCCGCGACTGAGTGAGGAGGCCGGTAGAGTGACTGGTTGTAAGGTAAGGTAAGGTAAGGTAAGGTAAGGTAAGGTAAGGTAAGGTAAGGTAAGGTAAGGTAAGGTAAGGTAAGATTAGGTAAGGTAAAGTAAGATGAGGTAAGGTTAATGTTGCTTATAGCCCAGGCGACCGCAAAGAGCCATATTAGACCTGTCACCGCGTTCAAGTCAACTCGCATGTCATTTAACCGACCGCGACCGCAAAAAGCCATATCAGGGCTGTCACCACGTTCATGGCAGTTCAAAAAGTCCTTATAACAAGAAAAATAGAAAAATAAAAGAGAGAAACAACTCATTCACACAATTCTTTAAAAATACACCTTCTAAAAACATACCAGAAATTTTGTAAGATAATCTCTCTTCTGTAAAATCGTACGGTCAGATGAAACTTGTTGAACTCATTCAGAAATTGAAAGACCACATCAGGTGGGACATCACTGAACCAGGTTTTCATGGAGTCTGCTGTAAAGTGACTAAAGGGAGGAGAGGGGGGGGGGGGGGGGGGGGGGGGGGGGGGGGGGGGGGGGGGGGGGGGGGGGGGGGGGGGGGGAATGATGACTAACAGTGGGGACAGGGAACAGACAGAAAGGAAGGGTATGTTCAGATTGTCCTTCAAACTCTTCTCCACAGACGAACCCTGTGAAGGTCCATATCGGCTTCTTTTTCATCCTCCCATAAAGCACCAGGGCACACACTTCCTAGCACCCTCCCCCCCCCCCACACACACACACACACATACACACATACCCCGTCTTCGTGTGTGTGTGTTGTGTCCCCGTCTTCTGTGTGTGTGTGTGTGTGTGTGTGTGTGTGTGTGTGTGTGTGTGTCTGACTGTCTGTCTGTTTGTCTGTCTCTCTCTCTCTCTCTCTCTCTCTCTCTCTCTCTCTCCTCTCTCTCTCTCTCTCTCTCTCTCTCTCTCTCTCTCTCTCTCTCTCTCTCTCTGAGTAGTATGCTCAGAAGCCGGTATTAAAATGCAGCGAACTTGCGGGGTTCAGGGGTAGACATACCCACACAAATCAGACATTCCCATGCTTTTATAAAAAAAAAAAAAGAAAAGAAAAGAAAAAAAAAAAACAGGAAAATTTAGCTTGCCAAACGCTGACTTTTCAAAACAAAACAAGGAACAAGAATATTGTAGAATATGTCTGATACCGCGTTGTGTACGTCAGATGCTGTGTTGTGATATGTCAGATTCTGTGTTGTGATCTGTCAGATGCTGTGTTGTGTAGGTCAGATGCTGTGTTGTGATGT
>JADBJO010013490.1:0-2500 GCA_016801955.1 Conus betulinus | reverse complement strand
TAGAGGCATGTGAGTTGTCGTTCTTGCTGGGCTTTTAACACAGAACTGCTCTCTGGCCACACTCATGGGCACAGTTTGAAGTTGCTTTACAATAAATGGCTGATGATGTGGTATGGAGAAACGTTGCATTCGTCACCATCTTCATTACTGTGAAGTCTTGGAACAGTTGTACTCAGTGTTTTGTAGATCATCTCTGTGAACTTTCGACACAGTATTTCCTTGTCTTGTGAGGACGACTCCAGCAGATAGTCAGATACATGTCGGGTGTTCCTGATGTTGCTTAAAACACAGCAGACTATGAACTTTCTGAAAGTGTGCCTTATTGTAAAGACCACAGCAGGTTATGAACGGTTTAAAACATGTCTGTATTGTGTGGATCGTATCAGACTATGAAATATGCAGAGTATGTCTGTATTGTGCGGAACGTAACAGACCATGAACTATGAAGACTATGTATTGTGCGGATCGTATCAGACTATGAACTATGAATAGTATGTGTGTATTGTGTGGAACATAGCAGACCGTAAAACTATGAAGACCGTGTCTGTATTGTGTGAATCGTAGCAGACTATGAACTATGAACTCTATGTCTGTACTGTGTGGATCGTGGCAGACTATGAACTGTTTAAACAGTAAGTAATTGTAGTTTGGAACAGAGCAGACAATGCATTCTCTTATTAGTATGTCTGTGTTTGTGTAGAACACACACAGATTAAAATAAGAACTATATGTTACTATTGTGTATAACAGATAGACAGTTACATATCGCGTTTCTACGTCTAAATACAGAGAAAATTCCGTTTGTGTTTCTATGTGTATAACACAGAAACAGTACCGTATCTGTTTTCATGCGCATGAGAGAGAGAGAGAGAGAGAGAGAGAGAGAGAGAGAGAGAGAGAGAGAGAGAGAGAGAGAGAGAGAGAGAGAGAGAGAGAGAGAGAGAGAGATTCCGATCCGTTTCCATATGGATAACACGAAGTTCCACAAGCATCTGTTTGTGTATTTATAACGCAGGAAAAGTTCCTTGTCCGTTACTGTGTTTGACACAAAGTCCCCAGTCTGTTTGTCTGTGTACACCACAGAGGAAGTCCCCAGTCTGTTTGTCTGTGTACACCACAGAGGAAGTCCCCAGTCTGTTTGCCTGTGTATACCACAGAGGAAGTATCCAGTCTGTTTGCCTGTGTACTCCACATACAACGTCCCCAATCTGTTGGCCTGTGTACTCCACAGAGGTAGTCCCCAGTCTGCTTGCCTGAGTATACTACAGAGAAAGTCGTCCATCAGTTTGTCTGTGCACACCACAGAAATAGTTCCCTCCCTGTTTGCGTGTACACACCAAAGAGCAAGTCCCTAATCTGTACACCGCAGTCAGAGTGCCCAAAACTGTTTGCCTGTGTGTACCACAGAGAAAGTTCCCTGTCTGTTTGTCCATGTACACCACACACAAAGCCCCCAATCTGTTTGTCTGTGTACACCACACACACAGCGTCTCCAACCTGTCTGTGTTCACCACAGAGACATTCCAAGCGGCCACAGTTCAGTTCAGTGACATCGTGTCCTTCACCACCATCGCCGCCGAGTGTTCGCCAGAGACCATCGTGGACATGCTCAACGACATGTACGAGCGGTTCGACAATGCCACCACCCGGTGCCACGTCTACAAGGTGAAAAGGGGACGGTGGGGGGGGGGGGGGGGGGGGGGGGGGGGGGGGGGGGGGGGGGGGGGTGGGGGGAGGGGGTTCAGTTGTGGGAGGGGACCCTTGCGTAGGGGGTCGGAATGGTAGGCGGTTCTGGCATCAGTGTACTTGCTGCAGGGGTGCTGATAACAGATGTCCACTTTGGCGTATCCATTCTCTGGTGATTTCGCCGTGTGTATTCTCACCGTACTGTTGTCTGTACAGTGATGACTTTACCATGTCCATTCTCACCTACTATTGCCTCTAAAATGTTGACTTAGGCAATCTTCATTATCATCTTACCATTGCCTGTAATTGGCGTACCCTTGCAATGTCCGTTTTAGATTGCATTGCCAGCGATCACAATCGTGGCTGATTCCATGTAGAATTTGTTGTGCGTGTGTGTGTGTGTGTGTGTGCGTGCGTGTGTGTGTGTGTGTGTGTGTGTGTGTGTGTGTGTGTGTGTGTGTGTGTGTGTGTGTGTGTGTGTGTGTGTGTGTGTGTGTGTTGATATTCAGGTGGAGACCATTGGGGATGCCTACATGGTGGTGGGAGGGGTGCCGGAGAGGTCAGATCACCACGCCCAGCGCGTGGCCCACTTTGCCCTGGACATCCGGGTCAGGCTGCCCTCGTGTCCTCTCCGGCCACTGGTCATCCTCTGCAGGTAACCCTCTCCCTCACTCTACATTCAAATCTCCCCTGCCCCCGCATCGTCATCCTCTACAGGTAAATCTGCTATTCACCATTAGATACTTACCACCCCTCCTCCCACTGTCATTCTCTACAGGTAACCCTCTCCCTCACTCTACATTCAAATCTCCGC
>JADBJO010013489.1:40000-42500 GCA_016801955.1 Conus betulinus | reverse complement strand
GACAGACTGGATGTTTCATAATGCACACTGACAGACTGAATGTTTTCATAATGCACACACTGACAGACTGGATGTTTTCATAATGCACGCTGACAGACAGAGTGTTTTCATAATGCACACTGACAGACTGAGCACTTTCAATACGCGCGCCACCAGATCGAACATCTTTATGATGCATGTTAGCAGACTGAACAACCCCATAATACACAATAACAGGCGAACACCTTCATCATACACGCTAGCAAAATGAACACCATGATAATGCACACCAACAGACTCCATACCTTCATACTTTAATGCACACGCCAATACACTGAAAACCATCATAATGCACATCAAGAGGCCCCACACCTTCGAAATGCACACCAATAGGCCGAACATTAACAGACTAGATATCTTCATAACGCACGCCAACAGAGGGCATACCAACAGGATGAACACCTTCACAACGCACGCCAACAGAGGGCATACCAACAGGATGAACACCTTCGTAACGCACGCCAACAGAGTGCATACCAACAGGATGAACACCTTCGTAACGCACGCCAACAGAGGGCATACCAACAGGATGAACACCTTCGTAATGCACGCCAACAGAGGGCATACCAACAGGATGAACACCTTCATAATGCACGCCAACAGAGGGCATACCAACAGGATGAACTTCATAACGCACGCCAACAGAGGGCATACCAACAGGATGAACTTCATAACGCACGCTAACAGAGTGCATACCAACAGGATGAACACCTTTGTAACGCACGCCAACAGAGTGCATACCAACAGGATGAACACCTTCGTAAATGCATGCCAACAGAGGGCATACCAACAGGATGAACACCTTCATAATGCACGCCAACAGAGGGCATACCAACAGGATGAACACCTTCATAATGCACGCCAACAGAGGGCATACCAACAGGATGAACACCTTCGTAATGCACGCCAACAGAGTGCATACCAACAGGATGAACACCTTCGTAACGCACGCCAACAGAGGGCATACCAACAGGAACACACCGTAACGCACGCCGTCAGAAGGCACCTAAGACAAAGTGTCGAAGTCTTGGCTGTGTGTGGAGTTGTGTCTCTTTCACCTGTCAGCTGAACGGCAATGAATAAGGGTCAGCGTGCGCGTAGCAGTTTGCTTGGCGGTAGTGCCCTTTACTGGTGACCTCAGCAGTCATAAAAGATGGGCTGATGCACAGAAGGTGACATTTCCGTGGAGGTTCTAAAGCTTCTTCTTCATTGACCATGACACAATGAACCGGCCAGAAAGTAGTTAATACTCTCTACATTTTGAATGCCCTGTGCGTGCATGCACTCTATGTCAAGCCAGCACAAGTTTCCGCGGGGAAATTGTTTCTGGCTGCTTCGTTTGGAAATTGAGGATACTACTTCTCTGGATTCCACAGGGACACACAGATTTAAATCATACTCAGTTACTATAGCAATCAACTATAGAAGCACAATCAAGGATTTAAATAGAACATGAAGCGTATGAATGGACTTACGAAGCAAAATCAACAAAAATCAGCTATTTCATGGAATCACCATGTAGGTGTTTGCTTTCATTTAATAATAAAAAAAAAATCCTTCATTCTTGGACTCAGTGCTCCCCACAATCATGTGCCTGTTATGGAGGTTGATAACAACGTCCTGGCGGCGTGGCATGAACCGAAAGAGATGGCCGATAGTCTGCACCGAATGTTGCTTCAAGCTGGTCTTGGGCGGATGAGGCAGAGCTCTGAGTTAAGATGATCTAAACCGTACTTTTGGGGGGTGAGGTAAGGGAGGGGGGGGGGGGGGGGGGGGCAGGAGCAAGAGCAAGAGCCAGGCCATAGCTGAGATGTCATCTGCATGCAGGAGCTGCTATGTGGCCCTGGTAGTGTAGACTTCTTCTTCATTGTCCTGCTGGAGGATGGGGTTGGAGACGCTGCCGAAGAGAAGAGGGAACAGGTGCAGGACTTGACTGTTGTGGAGCATTCCATGCACCCCCCCCCCCCCTTCTCTAGCGGTTCAGTCAAAGACGATAATCTCTAAGTGCATATTAATGCCGAAAGCCATCACGCATCATGACACTAAGTCCACCCCAGGAATCCTTTCCAGCGCACAGTTATCTGCATGGTGTTCGCAGTCCATCCCAAGAATTAACCCCGTCCATCGACTGCTGGGACAGAAGCGTTACTTATCCTTGATTACAAACCATCAGCCTGTCTTGGACTTTCCATCTACAGTGATCCTGTGAACACTGGAGGAAAGGTGTCCGTGGCACCAGGTGAAAACAGGACAATGTGCAGGATGTGGGTTGTGTTAGTCCCTTCCAGTGAGTCTGCGACTCTGGTGTCTTCTTCTTTGCGTACGCCTTGGTGTACACGGTCAGTCCGGCCCTTGAGACGAATAGTGACGTTTTTCTCCAGCTCTTGTAAACTGCCATAGAGCTTCGTCATCAGAGCGGTCTCTGTTGGCCACACCTCTCTCCTTGGCTGTTCTTGTAATG
>JADBJO010013489.1:32500-35000 GCA_016801955.1 Conus betulinus | reverse complement strand
AGTCGTGTCACGGCGCCTGGTGACCTGTCGTGGAAATTATTACAGGCGTATCTTGCTGTTCTCCTCCGGACCTTCTCCAAGAGTTGGGTGTCTTGTTGTAGATTTGGATCCCATGCGGTGGAGATGTATTCCAGTGTAGGTCTGACCATGGTGGTGTACGTGGCAGCTTTGATCTCTTGGGTGCAGTCCCTGAAGTTTCTTCTGAGAAAGCCCACCGTTCTGTTCCCTTTGGCTGCCACTGTTTCCACGTGTCGGGTCCAGGAAAGATCATCCGCCATGGTCACGCCTAGGTACTTGCTGGAGCTCACCGTGTCCAGTGTTTGTCCGTGAAGGGTATAGGCTGTCTGTAAAATTCGCTTGTGTCTACTTGGAGAGACTCGGATGGTGTTGCACTTGCTTGCATTGAAGCTCATTTGCCAAGTGTTCCCAGTCTTCCAAGTGAGTGAGGTCAGCTTGTAGCAAGACCTGGTCCTGGCGACTGCAGATCTTCCTATAGAGGAGACTGTCATCTGCAAACAACCTGGTGTGTGAAGCCTTTACTATATCCGGCAGGTCGTTAATATATGCTAAAATAGCAGCGGGCCTAGTACGGTGCCTTGAGGGACTCCAGATAGTACTGCAGCAGGGAACGAGTGTGTACCTTCGAGGGCAACTTGCTGGCTTCTGCCGGTGAGGAACGCCTGGATCCAGCCAAGTGTGTCGTTCCTCACTCCGTAGTAATGCAGTTTGCTCCGTAGACGACGATGCGGTACCTGATCAAAGGCCTTAGAAAAATCGAGCAACACTACGTCCACCTGATTCCCCCCGGCTAAGTTTCTGGCAATATCGTGGATGGTTGAGATCAGCTGTGTCACACATGACCTTGTTTTCTGAAACCATGCTGCGCATCGCTTAGTATTTGATGTTTTGTCGAAGTGGGTCATGACGCTGCTGTGCAGAACATGCTCCAGGACATTGCACGTGATAGACGTGAGGGAAACTGGTCTGTAATTCTCTGGTAGCTGTTGGTCACCCTTTTTGAAGATGGGTACTATGTAGGCCTGCTTCCAGTCCGTCGGTACCTGGTTGGTATCCAAGACAACTGGAACATAGTCGTCAGAGCTGGCGCAATTTCCTCTGCTGCTGTCTTCAATATGAAAGCTGGGACTCCGTCCGGACCTGTTGCCTTGTCAGGGCGGAGATTCTGAAGAAGTTTACGGACTCCTGGCACACTGACTGTGATTGGTGGCATATCTGGGTACGGGGCTTGGTCCTTTGGATGGAATGGTAGTGGTGTCTTCTTCTGTGAAGACGGACTTGAATTGATCATTAAGGATCTCTGCTTTGCCTAGGCTATCTCTTTTCAAGAACCCATGTTTGTTCTTCATGGGAGAGACGCCCTCTGTATCCTGACGCTTGCTTTTGACATATGCCCAAAACTTGTTAGAATTGGACTCATGATTAAAATCCAGTGACATATATAGTTAGCAGAATAAAAACACAGTGATACATGCAGTTAATGTAATTAAATTCAGTGACAGTCAACATAATTAAAGCCAAACGAGTTGTAGGCAATATGTCCCCCGAAAACCTTTTGGGATTTAAAATAAAACATGCAATTAAACAAACAAACAACAAACAACAAAGAGAACACAAGGTTCACGTTTCATGGCATGACGCAGCTGTTTGGGAAAGCGAAGGGGGGGGGGGGGGGGGGGGGGGGGGGGGGGTGGGGGGGGGGGGGGCGGGAGAGGGGAGGAGGGTACGGGAGAAATGGAGACGAGGAAATGGGAGGAGGGAGGAATGGCAAGGGGAAAAAAATAGCTTCGGAAGGAGAGAAGAGAAGAAAAAAGAAAAGGGAAGCAAAGAAACCGGGCACAGAGGAAAAGCACGAGCAAAGAACGTATAAAGAATACGGGTAAGAGAGAGAGAGAGAGAGAGAGAGAGAGAGAGAGAGAGAGAGAGAGAGAGAGAGAGAGAGAAGAGAGAGAAGAGTCACATCAAGAACTAACAGGGAAAAGAGAGAGAATAGAAGCGGGGGAATGAACCGGAAAACAGGCAAGGTGGACAGCATAAAAAGTAGTCCGTCAATGAGTGAGTCCAGCAACAACGGGTCAATCACAACCAGATAGCATTTTTAGATCATGTCTGCACAATGAGGTTATCTTATGAAGAGGAGACGTGAACACTGAACAGAGGAAAAAGTGAACGTTTAACATGTACTACTATAGCCTGAAAAAAAGGGAAACACATGGGTGGGAGGTAGGGCTGGTGGAGTGGGGTCTGGGGAGGACGACGGGAGGGGGGGGGGAATATAGGAATTTAAAAGGGTGTGTGTGTGTGTGTGTGTGTGTGTGTGTGTGTGTGTGTGTGACTGATAGTAGCTGGTTCAAATGGTAACAAACTGACTGGTTTTAGGACGATTTGAATGATGACGACCTGTTTAAAACAGTGCTTTAAATGAGAGAGAGACAGAGAGAGAGAGAGACAGAGAGAGAGAGACACACACACACACACACAC
>JADBJO010013489.1:17500-25000 GCA_016801955.1 Conus betulinus | reverse complement strand
CTGACATAGTTTTATTGTCCATTTTGATCATATACAACCTTTTTAGTGAATACAAGGGTACGTAAAGAGTACACAATATAGCCTAGGCATGAAGTTTATTTCCCTTTGAACATTATCCAACGTGCCTCAGACCTCTGATGCATTTGTCAAAATAAGCTGTATCTGTATTTCCAGAATATATTTACATTATGGTAGTTCAGATGTTTGCACAGCTATCGAAATCTCCATGACTCGTCTTTCCTGTTCTGGCCATCTTAATCCAACACTTACTCACGCCTGATTTTGTGAGGAAAACACACCCCCCAAGGTCTCTGTATAGCTAGCTGTCTCTTCATCTTCTATTCGCTATAAAACCGTCTCGCATATTTTGGTAAGTAAGCACCGTTTCTGATAAACCCATTACGTGAGTTTTGCGTAGACACACTGCTAACTTGAGTCTGTCTGGTTCCCTTATTTTTCTTATCAGTTCTGCAAAACAATAAATATATCTGCATGGAGGACAATATCGTCAGTACAAAAGGATTAGAAATAGGTCGTAGCATCAGGTAATATATATATATATATATATATAATAATCTCATATATATATGAGATACTGGGTTCTGGCAGTCATCCCTCCGTGTTTTTCCTTCTCTGGTGTCTCTATCGCTAATTCATGTATGAAGAATGTAAACAGCAGTGAGCTTAAGAGACACTCTTGTTTCACATCTCGCGGGCAGCAAGATGGAATAGTCGGCATAAGCTCTGGTTTCTATCGAACATAAGTCAGAACAGACTCATGCATTCCATGAGCAGCTACACACCATCTCCAATTGATGCCATCGTTCCGCAGAGTACCCTGTTTTACTCCTATTCCTTAAAACGAAGGCTTTCTGGAAATCAATGAATGCAACATTCAGTTTGAATTTAATTAATAACTGTTTTTCTATTAAGGCATACAGAGCAAATATGTGATCTCTTACACCGTATTTGATTGAAATCGAGCTTGCTCTTCTCTTATTCTCTCTCTCTCTCTCTCTCTCTCTCTCTCTCTCTCTCTCTCTCTCTCTCTCTCTCTCTCTCTCTCTCTCAGCCCATGCTTTTAATATGCTTTTCAGTCAATGTGCACACAGTTTTAAAAAAAATCAAAGGCAAAGGCGAACTACAAATAAAGAAAACTATTCAGGGATTTCGTAGGAGATCCGTCGATAATTTAACGACTGAAGCACACGATTAAGAATTGAAGAACTAAAAAAAAGTTGTTCTGTGTATGACAGACGTCAGAGTGAGTGGATTGTTTCTTGCCTGCCCCCTCATGTTATTATTGTCATTGTTATCATAATGAATACTCATATAGCGCCCATCCTCGGCTAGAGACCAAGCTCTAAGAGCTTTACAACCCACACGCGTTTACACAACGGGCTGCCTACCTGGGTAGTGCTGACTGAAGAGCTGCCAGCTGGCGCTCCATTCAGTCGTTTCCCGTGTCATCCAGTCCATGTCATTCAATGTCGTTCACTCAGTTTCCTGACTTCCTTCATTCTTTCCTTGTGCTGGCTGACTGCAGAGCATGAACAGTTGTCTGGCGCGTTTGGCTGGCACTTCGTAGGATAACCCTCCCCCTCCCTGTCCGCCATACACACCACACGCATGTTGGTATCGTGTGTAGAGAACATTCTCCAAAACCTGTCATCAGGAAATCGACTTTTATCTTCCTCAACCGGATATGCCTGCAACAGTCTTGCTCCCCATTCATTAGCACTATTAATTCTTTTGCCAGGGCGTTGTCTTGATGGTCACATTCTCTCAGGCGGCTGGCTGAAACGCGTTCAAGACAGAATTGTTCGGGCTTCAAAGCTCACTTTCACACATTCAGGATAATGTCCACCAACTGACAAGGCCCTGGCTGAAAAGTGCGAGTGTGTTACCTATGTGGAAGGTCATAGAACTCCACAGCTAGCCACTCTGCACTTTCGTTCCTTGGCTCTGTGGGGACTTCTGGGGACCATGCACTGCAGACTTTTCACCATGTTTCTCTACCTGCGTTGATTGTGCCAAGGCCTAAAGCCTGGCCATTATGCTATGTCGTCAGTCCGTTGTCTGACATTATGCTATGTCCTCAGTCTGTTGTGTTACATTATGCTATGTCCTCAGTCTGTTGTGTTACATTATGCTATGTCTTCAGTCCACTATCTTACATTATGCTATGTCCTCGGTTCGTTGTCTTACATTATGCTATGTCCTCAGTCCGTTCTTTACATTATACTATGTCCTCAGTCCACTATCTTTAATTATGCTATGTGCTCAGTCCGTTGTCTTACATTATGCTGTGTCCTCTGTCCGTTGTCTTACATTATGCTATGTCCTCAGTCTATTAATTGTCTTACATTATACTATGTCCTCAGTCCCTTGTCTTACATTATGCTACGTCCTCAAAGTCCACTGTCTTACATTATGCTATGTCCTCAATCCACTGTCATCTTCTCCATCTTCTCCCCTCAACCGTTCCCTGGAGTATTGTTTCAGCAAGGCCCGTTGGATCTAGTCACGTGGCGGCACTACAGTCTTTTTTCTGTGTTTACCTAATGTCGGCAGATCTTCATACGTTCCAATGTGCTGCTTGATGTGCTGGTCCACATGTTCTTTGGTGACATGATCAGCACATCTGATGTTGAGTATCTTGATATAACACCTCATTTCCATAACTAGAGAGAAACATACGCTTGAAAGTGCGAGTGGGATCCACAGCCTCGTTGTCTACAACTGCTGAACCTACCAGCTGGGACCAATCCTGCACCACCCTCGGAAGCCCTGCGCTGAGTTCAAATAGTGTGCAGGCACACACAGGGCATTCGCTAAAGACGTCAAGGGACATCATTGCTCCTTGGTGTATGCCATGGTGTGATGGCTGCTGGAGGAGACACGACAGAACCTCAAGGGAAGCGTCCCTATGGGTGAACCAGCCCGTACTTCATGACTGCAGAGCCCACCAGTGAAAGACGCCACAGCCACGCCACTGCCGTGGGCAACCTGCAGCCCGGCTCGATGCTGTTCCACGACTGACATTGAATGTTCCTGACCCACTGTAGGGGTTCATTTTTACAGGACAACGGAACATAGGAACCTGCACAGTAGCCTGACCTTGTTTCATGCAGATGTTACTGTCTCGCCACACAAACTTCAGTCTGGACAATCTCTGATGCTCTTAAGTGAACTGCAGGTTCGAATCCCCCATTGCTGCTGATGGATCCCAGGTAAGTGAATAGTTGAACAGTTCATGACTTCTGTCTAAGGACAGTTACATCAATAGCAATGATGGCGTTGTGGCTGGCCTTTGCTTTGATGTTCTCAGCCTGGTGTCCATGCCTGTTTCTTGCTGATGTTTCATCCAGGCCTTTAAACAGCTTGTTCCCTGCCTGCCGGGATGACGATGTTATATACAGAGTGAAGGTTTGCCATGATTCTTTCTCCAGTGCTTACTAGGTTGACATTAACTTCACGTGCATCAGTCTTAAAGTGTTCCTGGAATGTAATGAGAAATATGGGAGATATAAAAAGCCCTGATAAACTTGAACTAAAGTATAGAAGCCCTCTCTAGTTTTGCCCTGTGAAAGAATCACATGAGTATCTTTGGAGCGTAGGCGCTATCTGGTGTTAATCAGCTTTTGCCCTGTGGTACGTTTCTTCTTCATCGTGGATCATCGTGCCTTCTGCGAGTTCAGTTCATTTTGCTTCCAGGTCAGCCGACCACAAAGTACTACAACAGGGAGGTACCAGACTTTGTCATTCGCCTCGAAGTGTAGGACCATGTGGTAGAACCCACCCTTCTGGTTTTGGAGCTGTTGAATTAAAGGGTGCGCTTGGTAAAGATCTGTTCGATAGTTCTTCAGCCACTAGAGGCTCCTGTCTGTTCTTCTGTAGTGAGTACTGGGCGTGGCTGTAACGTATTCAAGTGGTTAGGTGCTGCCTTAGGTGATCAAAGCGACAGTCCAGTAATTCTGACAATGTTGGAGATTTCCTGTCTTGGAAGGGGTGGCGATTGGTAATTTAGCTGTAAAGTGAACCACTCTGTGTGCTGAATTTGGTCGTAGACGACAGTTAGGGCATCAACTACTACATATCCGCCATGTTTTAGGAGCTCTGTGGTGATTTGTCTATGCCTGACACCTTACGATAATTCAGCGACTTCACTGATGCTACGACGTCTTCACGGTGTGTTGGAAAGTCATCATCGTGTGATGAATGCTGTGCTATTAGCACACTTGGACGTCTGTTGGTCCGCTTGTTGTACAGCGTAGAGCAATATTCAATCCACCTTTTCTACAAAATGTTCTTCTTTATGAGACAGTTGCCACCATTGTCTTCAATGATGGTGATTTTATTTTGCTTCTGTTTAGTCAAGAACTTTGGTTGTATTGATTGATCTTAGTGTCTCCACAGCATTGTTAGGTTAAGGCTCCTTCACGGTCTTAAGTGTCCTTGACCAATCCTCATGTTTATCGCACCATGTCTCTCCTTTTCTTACTCTTCTTGTGCGGTTTGTGAAGCTTCTTCGACTTTCTCACATCTCCATGATGTTGCTTGAGATCAAACATCTCCTCCAGCTTACTTCTAAAAACTGTATCGTTGTTTTTCTGTCATCGGCTGGTTAACGCTGTTTGTGAAGGCGCCAACGTCTTTTTTCAGCAGTGGCAGCGGGGTGAATGTTGCTAATAACATTGTTTGTGAAGGCGTCAATGCCTTTCTTCAGCAGTGGCAGTGGGGTAAATGTGTCTCTTATGGCTACCTGGAACTGTTCAGTGATGTCAGAATTTTTCAGTTTGTCAAGATTGACTTTGGGATGGCTGATGTTCACCCTCTTGTTGTTCGTTAACTCGATTTTAAAGTTCCTCATGAGAAAGATGTAGCCACTACTAAGAGTCAGCTATTGGAAACGTCCTTCTTTTTGGCCCTGTTGATGCCAGATCGTTTCCGATTCTTCACGTGAATATAGTTCAGATGGCTGTAATGGCTGCTCTGCGGGGAATGCTACGCACGTTGTTGGGATAGGTATGGCCACTGACATTGTTAGCAAGAACCAGGTCTTTATCACCACCAGATTCTAGCGGTTGTAGTCCCCTCTCATTGGCATCTCATTACAGGAAGGACCGCTGAAATTCTTCCAGGCTTATTGGGCATATTTACCGCCTTACCCATTCCAGTCAGCCCCGAACGACGAGGATGTCTTTCATATCAACTTTGTTGATGACTGTTTAAAGCAGAGTGTACAGTTCTATAATATAGCCATCATCATAGTCTGATATGGAGCATATGTTGGCGGCAAACATGATTCTTCGTTGACGGGTGGGTGGTCATGACCCTGATGGACACAGGGCATCGTTCTGTTCTATCATTCCAGATATTCTTGTGAACTAAAGACTCCATGGCGCCCTCCAGAGGGAAAACTCACTCACGCCGGCTCTGCGACTAGGTGATTATTGTCGTCAGTGAGGGGCTTAGTAAATGGCATTCTGCTTGTGTTGAATCAAAACAGGCACCACTGAACACCATCGAAGAGACTCAGCAGTGCAGTATCTCCTCCGGTGGGTTGCCTCATGACGACTTGACACTGACTGCTCCCTGTGGATGATTGGTGCTAGGGCTGTGGCAGGACGAGTTGGGCTGGGGCTGTGGATTGGAGGTGGTAGGTGGGGGGGGGGGGGGGGGGGGAGAGGTGGTGATGTAGGAGTGAGTGGCATGGGTGGTATGCCACTAGGGTAGCATAGGAGATGGGACAGAAAAGAAAAGAAACCCATGCGATGCATGCGTTTGTCTTCTCTACCACAGCAACACACGACATGCTCTTCTTCTGTTTGAACTTCTTTGTTGTTCTTCTCTATAACTCTGCAGAGGCCGAAAATGTGCCAGGAGTGTCTGCCGATCTAGTGGGTCAATAATTTCAGTTTTCCACACAGCGTGAGTGTCCCTACGTTCCAGGTGGCGTATGTCATATTGTTCCTTCCACGGAGCCTCTGTGACTTTCCCCAGTATCACTTTCTTCACGTCTACCCTGCGAAGGTTTGACGGGGTGGCAGAGCTCCATGCAGTATGATCTCTGCACACACTTTTCTTTCACACAGCGTGTCTTGTGCAGGTGGAACACGGCAGACCCATCCCTCTAAACACTAGACACATGCAGCTCAAGTCAGGAGGATTTCGCCCGCTGCTGTGTGATTGCCCCTTTTCTGGCACAGGACGTGCTTGCTTTGCCATGTGGCGCTTGTGATGCTGTTGACAGCGTGCCTGTGCTTGTCGGGAGGATCAAGGAGGAGAAGGCGGTCAGGCAGTTTGATACCTTGAAGTCATTCATCACGCCCATTGTGAGGCCTATTAGAAAGCGTGAGGCAACAGTGGAATACCCACGTGTCATTCATGGTAGCAGCATCTAAGGAAAGGAATAGGGCGAACCTACGCCATTTTTCAACACTTCAGCTAGGACACAGGGTGTGATCACTTCCGATCATGTCTGTCCACGCCTTTGTGACTGTTGTTTACTCTGCGACAGCCAGAGGTCTGATTTGTCTGGCTTTCTCCATACCCACTAGTCCCTTTATGACTATATCACATCACGGGTGTGAAGGAGAGTCATCTTTTGACAATTGAACGAAGCGATGATCTAAAGGGGCTGCTGCCGTTTCTTAAAGGGGCTGCCGTTTCTTAAAGGGGCTGACGTTTCTTAAAGGGGCTGCTTTTTCTTAAAGGGGCTGCCTTTTCTTTATAACAATGTCACCGTCATGGGTGTAAAGGAGAGTCGTCTTTTGACGATTGAACGAAACGATGACCTAAAGGGGCTGCCTTTTCGTGGTCTTGCCGATCTGACGGCACAAAGCATCACCAGAGTTTCAGAAACACTTGGCACGTTCCACGCCCATAGGCAAGCCTCTCCTGTTGTCACGCACCATCCTACAGACCTCTGTTTTATTAAGAAACAGTGTCAAAAGTCAGACTGATGACAAGGAGTTATCACGGTACATAGCGTGCCACGTGTTGACAGAAGACAGATTGTTTCACAGTACGATTCCCCTGTGGCTGAAACTACACCATCAAACAGGGTAAAGTAAGGTAATGTTGCTTATAGCCCAGCCGACCGCAAAGGAACATAGCAGGGCCGTCACCGCATTGAAAGGTCATCGGTTTTCTCAAAGCACGCTTAAAAGCTAAACATGTGATAAAGTTTTGCATCACAAACAGCCCAAACTTTGAGACTCCACTTCACTGGTTTTGCTGGCACATACCGGTGAAAACCATACAGGCCCTTGGATTTCAGTTGTGCCTTCATCAACAGTAACAGCCACACATACAACTTGGAAAAAAAACTGTCCTGGGTTGTAGAGGTGGCGCATGTCACTTTTTTGTTTACTGGGCGTCAAACCCAGGTCGTTCCTGTCAACAACAAGAGTGACATCAGAAAGATGCAAACAACTTGCCATCTCGTGAGGATTCCTGAACATACTCTGGTGGTGGGTGGGAATGTTGAGATGG
>JADBJO010013489.1:10000-12500 GCA_016801955.1 Conus betulinus | reverse complement strand
GCCAGTGATTTGAATAATGGTTAAACGGGGCTTTGAACTGTAGCTACTTAGGGCTTTGAACAAGAACTAGTCCGGGCTTTGAATAATGGCTAGTAAGGGCTTTGAATAATGGCTAGTAAGGGCTTTAATTAATAGCTATTCACGGCTATGAATAATGACTGGTCACTGCTTTGAGAGAGAAGGGTGAATGGGGAGCGTGAAGAGAATGAGGTTTTTGACTAATCTGAAAAAAGAAATGCTGTTAAAATCAAAAACAGGTGCCAAGCGACTGGACAACACTTGATTTGAGCAACGGGATCTCCTCACATATGTGACGATTGTGAAGGTTTACCCTGCCTTGAACAAAGAACTAAAGAGCTCTTGACGCTTGTGAAGGTTTACCCTGCTTGAACAAAGACTAAAGAGCTGTTGACCTTGTGAAGTTTTACCCTTCGTCTTCATCCGTATAGTGTCCTCAATCAACAGGCTGATTATTCTGACACTTGTGGCGGAGGGGTAGGCGCAGGAAAAAAAAAAAAAAAGAAAAAGCTTGTGACTACTGGTGGAGTTTACGAGCTCCCGACGTGGATACGCCAGGAGACGCGGCTCCAACCACACAGCCTCAGTCAGTGAATCGTTCCACTCAGGGATGGTTCGTGGGAGGAACGAAAAACTCCGCTAGTCCCGTAGACACTGAAGTCTAGCAAGCTGCCCTGAGTGTGCTCTTTCTGTCCCTCTCCTTAGGTGCTCTCAACTTTGGCTGCTGGGATTTACGAATTTTGCCAAAATCCACCTGGACCATGCTGTTAATTATTGTGTACATCATGGTGAGCCTTGCGATCTTACGTCGGCTTTGTAGGGATCACCCTGCTTTGCACAAAGACCTAAAGCGCTCTTGACGCTTGTGAAGTTTGTACTCTGTACTGACGAAAGAACTAAAGCGCTATAACTGCCTAATTTTTTTTTCCCTCGTAAAAATGAACGCTACCGATGGTATAGATCTCCATGGCAACCAGTCAGGATTCTCGGAGGCTGGTGCAGGAAACGCGTCACTTCGAGATGATTGCATCACAGTTGTATTCAGCGAGATGGAGTTCCTACCCTGGGACAACCCTGACAATATTGTCAGTGCAGAAGTGGAAGGCATTGTACATCAAATCAAAAACAACTTGCTTGTGCTGATGTTCCTGATTGGTGGACCAGCTAACGTCATCAACATGGCGGTGTTCTATAAACACGGTCTTCAGGATCGGGTCAATCTGTGTCTGTTCGCTTTGTCGCTTATTGATGAATTGTATTTGATCACAATGACCCTGATTCACGGTGAACAACTCCAAATGCAAATCACCAAAGAAGGAAGATTCGGTCCTTTCATGACGTTTATGACCAACAATAATTTGGTGGTTTTCGCTGCCTCCGCTTTTATTTCTCCTGTGCTGTCTGTCATCATCGCTACAGAGAGATGCCTCTGTGTTTTCAATCCACTCAAATTTCAAACTCTCCTACGAACTAGAACGATGGCTGTCATAATCATTGTGGTCAGTGTTGTAATGACAGGTTTATATTCATCGTGAGTTTCCGGTATCGTGTGGGCTGTGTGTACGACCCTGTGACAGATACAGTGATCAACACAGGAATCAAAGGGACCTTTTACCGTGCTAACAAAGCCCTGATCGATGTTCTGCATGGTTTGGTGTTTGGTGTTGGCCTGCCTATCATCGAACTGATTGTGGTGACGACAGCAACTATTATGACGATTGCAAAATTACGTCAGATTGTCAAGTGGAGATCTGTAACCGCCTCGTTGATCTCGGCCAAGGAGCTCGCTCTGACGAAGATACTGGTGGAAAACTCTCTCCTGTTCATCGCCTGCCTTTCCCCCGTGGCTCTCATTCGTGTCAGTTGGCTGTTTTTTACCGGAAGTGAATTCCGGTCAACGTCATCATAACTTCTTTCTGGTGGGTGTGTGGGTGGCTGAACTGTTCAACATCATCAACGCCACGTTCAACTTCTTTGTCTATTACGTCATGGGATCTCGCTACAGACAAACAGTCTGGGCGTTGTTTGGCAGGAGGAGAAAAAGCTGCAAAATAATAGTGAGTGTGTCGCGGGTCAGTTTGAGCTGACTGGTACACGTTGATTATTTCCTCTTCAGCCACCATTCCTGTCCCCTACGCCTGTGTCTTCTTCCAGTTCTTGTGTCACACGACACACATGTGTCTTCTTCCAGTTCTTGTGTCATACGACACACATGTGTCTTCTCCCAGTTCTTGTGTCATACGACACACATCAGTGAGCGTGCGTTTGGTTATACAGAAGCTCACGTTGTTGTGTCACTTACTCTTGATAGCCTCTCAGAGTTATGCACATCATGGTCCCCCCCATCCCCCCTCCACCCCCCACCCTTTACCCCCCGCAAGTTCTCACTTGAAGACAGGCAGGGAAAGATACGCAAAAGCTACATCACGTGCAGGAATTCCGACTACTCTCCTGTGAGTTAAAGATCGATACCATTTTTTTT
>JADBJO010013489.1:0-5000 GCA_016801955.1 Conus betulinus | reverse complement strand
TGGTTTGTCTCTGTGCATTTCTTCTGACACTGTCAGTGCGTCCCGGGGACAGGCTACTTCCACTTCAGTGGCGGGGCGACCATCCCCCAACCCGGCGGGTCCCGGGTGGCGGATAGGGGAACGGCCCTCAGATATGAGGGTTAGCTGCGATATAAGTCAGGCTCGCCTGGTCAAATAAGCAGTCCCGGACCAACTGGCGGTGCTCCCAGCAGGACGGGGTGGGGCAGCAGGTGGCACTGCTGCACTCAAGAAATACCCCATATGTCCCATGACGGGTTCATCACGCGATTATGAGGCGCGTTAAAACCTCTAGCTACGGGGTGGGACCCTCGGAGAAACAATCCCCCCTGTGCTCACAGGGCAGGACTTTGGACCATGAGCTAAGGGCGGGGTAACCCCCTACAGAAACCTCGAGTGCTGAAGACGGAGGTGTTGGGCTGCACGGCGCACTCTAATAAACCACGACACCACGCATCATCGCCATATGACAATGTCAGCCAGCCGAGATGAGAATGGCGCTCGCCCATTGAGGTCCCTCCAGGATGGGGCAGTGCCGGGCTCCGAGCCTCAACGGAGTCCACCCACAGCGACTGGAGGTCCCTCTCTCGTCCGCCTTGTCACGCCAGGGGGCGGCAGAGGACAGCGACTAGCAGCACTTCAACAAACAACATCCAAGAAGCAACAACCTTTCAAGGTGATGCATTGGAATGCAGAAGGAGTCATGAATAAAAAGACGGAGCTTGAACACATCCTGCACGAGGAAAACATCAACGTCTGCTGCATTCAAGAAACCCACCTGAAAACGGGAAAGGCATTCAAAATCCGAGGCTATCAGCCATTTAGATGGGACAGAGCTGACAGAAGCAAGGGCGGAATCCTGACACTTGTCCGGAACAAACATCGATGCCAGCGAAACAGCAGTCCACATGGAGGGTGCTGAGTACCAGATGATTCGGGCCAAACTGAATGACACAGAGTTGCACATCCTGAACTTCTACTGCCCTGACAACCAGCCACTGTCACTCGGCACCATCAACGTCCCAGGCTCGAGCTTTATCGCAGTAGGTGATTTCAACAGTCACTCCCAGAGCTGGGGTTACAGCCAGATGGATCGCCGAGGAGAAGAAGTGGAAGACTGGCAAGACGAACATCATCTCGTCCTGATCAACTCCCCAAATGACACTCCAACCTTCTACTCCAGACGATGGCGCACTACCTCCACCCAGACCTTGCTCTCTGCACTGAAGATGTACACCAGGACATCACCAGGGAAGTGGGAGAGCAGCTAGGAGGTAGCGATCACAGGCCAGTGTTCCTGAAGATCAACAAAAGCACAGCCAGTCGCCCAGTGCCCGCACGCTGGAACTACAAGAAGGCAAAATGGAGGCTTTTCAGTCACCGCACCAACGTTCTCACCAAGGACCTTCAAGTCCAAGGCAGAGACATAAAAACAATGTTGTCAGAGTCCTGAACGCCAGCATCTTGCAGGCTGCCAAAGAGACCATTCCACGTGGTGCTCAGAAAGAGTACAAACCTACTGGAGCAACCCAGCTTCAAGAGCTACAGGACGAGATGACAGAGGCCAGACAAGATGCAGAAAACAACCCATCGGACGGAACCACCTGCGACTGCAGCAGACAAAAAAGCCAAATTTCCTCAAGGCAAAGATCCAGGCCAGGCGCAAAAGCTGGAGAGAGAAGACAGCAGCCCTGAAACTTGAGAAAGGTGGCTCAAAACTGTGGAGAGTTGTAGGCCAACTCAACGATGAGGACAGCAAAGGCCAGAACATTACACTGGAAGAGAATGGAGAGATGCTGACAGGGAGATGCGCAGCTAACCGCTTTGCTGATATCTACGCAAGCGAGAGCACTATACCTGTCAGCACTCCTCAGCAAAGAGAAGCAAGAAGAGAACAGAGAGAGAGACGACGACAAGACACCAACGTGAAACCCATGAAGCAGCCCCTTACTCTCCATGAGCTCCAGACAGCTCTGAGGAAGCTGAAAACTCGGAAATCCCCAGGGCCCAGATGGGATCACTAACGAGATGCTGAAGCACCTTGGCAGCACAGCCACCCTCAAACTTTTAGAGGTCTTCAACCTGAGCTGGGAAACTGGAGACTTGGCACAAGTTGGAGAGAAGCCATCATGATCCCTGTCCTCAAAAAAGGCAAGGACAAGAAGAAGGCTGCCAGTTACAGGCCAATCAGCCTCACCAGCTGCGTCATCAAGACCCTAGAGAGGATGGTCAACCAGCGCCTGCTTTGGTATCTCGAGACTGAAAACATCCTGGCTCCTGAACAGGCAGGCTTCAGACAGTTTTCGCAGCACAGAAGACCAGACCACCTACCTCTCCCAAGAAATCGAGGATGCGTTCCAGGAGCAAAAGCTTGTCTTTGCCACCTGGATCGATCTACAAAAGGCCTTTGACAAAGTCTGGACTGATGGCCTCCTCGTGAAACTGCATAGATGTGGAGTCGCTGGCAACATGCTGCATTGGATCAGATCCTACCTCCACAACCGCAGAGCAAGAGTCACAGTCAACGGACGAAAAAGGCAAAAAAAGTACTGCTGCGACATGGAGTCCCACAAGGGAGGCGTCCTCTCGCCTACACTCTTCTTGGTCTTCATTAATGACCTCATCCAAGAACTTCCCAAAGGTATCCATGCTGCACTTTATGCAGATGACCTGGTGCTGTGGTGCAAGGAAGAGCATGCCACTACTGCCACATACAGAATGCAACAAGCGGCTGACAAGCTGGCGGCATGGGCAGATAAGTGGTGTGTGGCAATCAACAAGGAGAAATCTTCCACAACACTCTTCACCTTGTCAACAAAACAAAAGGCTGGGCCCATCAAACTTGGAGACACAGCCCTGAAACACGAAGAGGAGGCAACCTATCTTGGTGTCACCTTTGACAAGAAGCAAACCTGGCGACCACACATCCAGAAAGCTGAAGCAAAGGCCAGACGAAAGCTTGCCATTCTGCGGAAGCTAGCCGGAACCAGCTGGGGAGCAAACGAACAAATACTCAAGCGCGTCTACCAGGGAGCAGTCAGGCCCCATCTTGAGTATGGCTCAACAGCTTGGTCAACAGCAGCAAAGACCCACCAGCAATCCCTGGATAGGGTCCAAAATCAAGCCTCAGGATCATCACCGGGTCCATGCGATCCACACACCAATAAAAAGCCATGGAGGAGGTTACTGCCATACAGCCCCTCCACCAGAGGAGAGACGCAAAGACCCATGGTTCAGGCAGAGAAATTCAAGTGCCTGCCTCAACATCCGATGAACAAGAGGATGCAGAACCTGACCAAGAATCGTCTCAAACGCAGTAGCTTCATCCATGAAAGCAAGAGTCTTGCCAGGAGCATCAAGATGGCTTGCCACCTGCCAACCCCACTGGACCCCTCTGATCTGCCACAGCCCTGGAATGAAGACTTCACAAATCTTCACATCTCCACAACAGTTCCACAGGTTGCCTCAGGAGACTCTCAGGATGACATCGTCAAACGCACTCTCACACTTGCCATGATTGCTGAGAAGTACCCTGAAGAATCCTGGATACATGCATACACCGACGGCTCAGCAACCAACGCAGTGTCTGATGGAGGAGCGGGCGTATTCATCAAGTCACCTGAGGGACACACACCACCACAGCAGGGATACCAACTGGGAAACACTGCTCCAATTATGCTGCAGAAGTTCAGGCCCTCATGCAGGCAGCCTCCATGATTCATGAATCACAGAGCGACTGCACCCAAGTTGTCTTCCTCTCTGATGCGCTGTCCGTCCTGGAGGCCCTTGCAGGAGACAAACTTCCTCGTCTAATGGAGAAATTCCAGGAACTCGCCAAAAGTAGACGAGTTCTCCTGCAATGGATACCTGCCCACTGCGGAGTCCCAGGGAACGAGGCAGCCGATCAGCTCGCCAAAACCGGAGCCAGAGGAAGACAACCAGACAACAGCAGCGTCAGCTTCGCAGAGAAGAAGACCCTGTGAAAGGCTCTGATGCGACCACAACCCACAAGGGATGCCTTCCATCTTCTGGAGAGACAGGAGCAGGTGGTCATTATGAGACTCAGAACTGGCCACTGCCGACTCAATGGCCACCTGCATAGGAAGCTGAAGCTGGCGCCTTCCCCCTCCTGCTCCTGTGGTCTTGAAGACCAAACACCAGAACACATCCTACAGACCTGTCCCCTTCTCAAGGGACTGAGAGAAACCGTGTGGCCAACGCCGACTCCGCTGCACACGAAGCTCCACGGCTGCCGACAAGACCTGGAGAAAACGGCTACATTTATCAACGAGGCTGGGCTGACGCTGTGAGGCGAACGAAGATGAATGAAATGATGCACATCATGCAGCAACATCAGTGTGAAATGATGCACATGATGCAGCAACATCAGTGTGAAATGCTGCACATCATGCAGCAACATCAGTGTGAAATTATGCATCAACATCAGTGTGAAATGCTGCACATCATGCAGCAACATCAGTGTGAAATGATGGGCAACATAAGTGTGAAATGATGCACATCATGCAGCAACATCAGTGTGAAATGATGCAGCAACATCAGCGTGAAATGATGCACATCATGCAGCAACATCAGTGTGAAATGATGCACATCATGCAGCAACATCAGTGTGAAATGATGCACATCATGCAGCAACATCAGTGTGAAATGCTGCACATCATGCAGCAACATCAGTGTGAAAAATGCTGCACATCATGCAGCAACATCAGTGTGAAATGATGCACATCACGCAGCAACATCAGTGTGAAAATGATGCACATCACGCAGCAACATCAGTGTGAAATGATGCACATCATGCAGCAACATCAGTGTGAAATGATGCACATCATGCAGCAACATCAGTGTGAAATGATGCACATGATGCAGCAACATCAGTGTGAAATGATGCACATCATGCAGCAACATCAGTGTGAATTGATGCACATGATGCAGCAACATCAGTGTGAAATGATGCACATGATGCA